>QQZM01000038.1:93962-137614 GCA_013365045.1 Geotrichum candidum | reverse complement strand
GGTGATTGTATAATCCACATTAATCAGCATATAGTAGCTAAGTAAGCAAGAATAAAAACAGATTTCATACATACATAGAAGTTAGAACTGGAGTCATCTGCCGAGCCAAAGGGTATCTACAGGATATGAACACCAGATGAGACATAATAAACTAGTTATTCTGTAAAACATATTTTTTGCTTCTTTGATCCTTTTCTTTTTGATTTATTTCTGGCTTCGAATGAAAATTACTGACGATTTGGATCCCGGATGAGCTCCCATAAAGGCACAATATGAGGATACAAATAGGAGTCTCACTCCTTTCAATCCATTTTAAAACTCCAAAGAAATAAACAATTAGCAAATAGGTTAAAAATTTTATTGACTGAATAGAATGCCAGCTATTTCATAATATTTCCACCTCTAAGAATTTTGTGCAAAAAGCATCAGTTATTGATGCAAAAGTAGCTGAAATCCCTTCTTAAGTAACTAAGGAAGGTAACAAAAGATATTTTATAAAAGTAGGGATACTTGCTTTCCGAGAGAAATTGATGTTTTAATTGAAATGTCGCATTCTGGCCTAAGCATAGTGGGCTGCGACCAAAGAGCTTAGAAATCATCATCTCGCTTGAAATCATCCAATTTGAAAATATATCAAAGAATAAGAGTATTCCAAGAACCCTAACGCATACATCCCAGTCAAATGAACTGCTTTTCCGGTTTCATCAGGAGCTCATATCCTAATGGCATATTCGAGCTTGCAAGAGCTAATGTGTCAATCACAGACTCAATTACAAATCTCAAAAAAAGAATTAATCCGGTTAGAAATAATCCGTCCAAGGCATGTAACCTATAATTAAATAAGAAACCTGGTTGAGGCACTTGTTAATTATCCAAAAAGGCAACATTAAAGCTCATCACAACTTCTTGGCAGGCTCCCATTTGGTCTGTCTCACCTAAACATGTTACTCTATATGCCATTAATGCATGCACCAATGTAGATGTTAGCTCAATAACTGTAAACAGCGTAGTAGTCCGTTTGCCTATACTCAAATATGAGCGGGAACCACACTTGGGCTGCAAATATTAGATGAGGCGAGTTGCTTGCCACCTATTTCGCCCTTGACACTGCTCTGGTACTCCATATTAATCAATTTTATCAACCCAATATTGACAGTTTCTATTCCAGTAAAAATTTACTTGTAGCGGTCGTGGCCAGTCTCCAATGTGAAGTGACCTTGCAGCTATTTTATGACTTATCGCCATGCTGGCACTATAAGTCAATTCTGCTATTGTGTCATCTTGCAGTAGCTGGTATTGTGACATCTTTCAAGTTGACGCAACAACGGATATAAGTACTAGTATGCTAACAATAGTCCCAATACTAACATTCGGCAGATCAAACCGGTTTGGTTTTGTGTTAGTATGGTATACTATGTTGATATCAAAATTGAAGTCACTGAAATACATGACCATCTCACTGGTAGTTCCGTAGTATTCGTGACATGTATACTTAACACTTGCGGTATTGCTAACATTTTTGATTTCGTTAATTATTGTATAGGCAATGCTCAGTTGTAGCAAGATAGCCAGGTTCATATAGTTTATAACCATACTAATCAGTCTGTTTGCATTAGTAACTTGTGCGCTGTAAAATTAAATTACAAAAAATTATAAAGCAGAGGAATATTAATATTTGTAGGGTTGTTTAACCCTATTTCACATATTGCTTTGCTGAACACACTTTTTGGTATTTGCCTGCGTGAAACAGTTAACTTCTCACCAAGATGGAGGTGTTCGGTACCCTACTTTCAGCTTATCATAGCCTTAATCTTACAAATATATACCATAAATCTCGAGATGACTCCAAAACAAGGCTATTGCAAGAGCTTAAGAGATATGAAAAGACCCTGAAACTAAAGAAATGTTAATTGGAAAAGAATTAAGCAGTCTTAGGATGGTCGCACCTATGGCAAATATGGATTAGAATAGTTAGTCCAAGCCGTTGAATAAAGATGAGAATTATGATGGGTGACAGGCTTTCTTTTCTCAAGCAGCAGCCGACAACAGGCGTAACTTTCCTTGGGCTCTGTCCTCGAGAAACAACCTGCGGATTACAAGTTTATCAACCTTGTAACTTTTTATAGACATAAAATACGGTTATTGACTTGATATATAGAAGTTATATACAACAAAAATAAAAGATATGAAGACATGTGGGTCTGAAATATATCTCAATACTCACAAATCTGGAAATATTAGTAGCCATGAGTGTACCACTTGGTCCAACGGGTTCATGCAAAGACAAACAAATAATGATTCTTTTTTATTTATTTATTTATTTTGTTTCCAATATTAATGCATTGATACAAACTTATTGTTTTTTCACTCTTCATTAGCTGCTATTCTTCCCATATTAGTTCAGAAAAAAAGCAGTTTACAAACAATATTAGACTAACTGCAAAGCTGTACTTAGCCCACAACTATGTCAACGACCTGCATCCCTGCTTGATTTTTTTTTTTTTTTTTTTTTGAGCCCATAAACCCACTGAGCTTAAATCATGGGCTGGTAAGTGGCCAATCTCGCACATATGTTTAAAAGCGTGTAGGTTCCTTGTCTCAAACCTTTAGAATCCGTCGCTATATTACAAATTAAACCACAGTATTTTTTCTGGAAAAAAATGCAAAAAAAAACTAAATGGAAAAACAAAAAATTTCAATCCGGAGAAAATTTAGATGCCCAGCCGTGGGCCAGACCCATTGCATCGTGCTAAAACAGATACTTTTATTTTTTTTCTCTTTTTTTCTTGTAATCATTATTTTCTTTGCATTATTAATATTTTTTTTTTGATCGGCTCAAGTTGATGAGCTTTCTTGTAGTACAATGGCTGCGTGTATATGTAAGTAGAATATAACAAAGCACAGCTCGGACTGGCTGCATCTTTCAATGCCTAAATTTGTATTTTTCAATACCTAGCCGCTACTGCTATTGTTGCTGCCGCCATTGCCCGCGTTGTTGTTGATACTGCTGCCATTGTTGTTATGTGTGTTGCTGTTGCCATAGTGGTGATGAGTGTTGCTAAACTTGTCAAAGCGCACAGTGAGCTCACGGCCCAAAAAGGTCTTGCCGTCAAACATTTCTATTGCGTTAAGCGCATCTTCTCGGTTATAAAAAGTAGCAATAGCAAACCCTTTACTTCGCTGCTCATGATCCATGGCAATTTCAACGCGCTGGATATCACCAGCAGCGCTTAAATGCGACTTGAGAATCTGCCAGCGGGTAGCGTAAGGGATGTTTCCAATAAAGAGTCGCGGAAGATGCGCATGCTTGTGCGCACCGCTGGGGCCACCATCGCCGTAATAGTGGTGGTGCCCATAGTAGTTGTTATGCGGCTTGAAGTGCGGGCTATATGGTACCATGGGCTGGTGAAGAGGGTTATGCTGCTGATAGAATTGAAGTGGCGGCTGGGGCATTTGTGGTGAAGGGTGTTGGTGCATATGGGGCAACGGTGGTGGCGGGAGAGAGTGTACGCCCGGTGGAGGGTGCATCCAGTACTCGTTGCTATTAAACGGCACAAACCCCGAGCCCGGATGGTAGCTAAAGTGATTATTAATATACAGATTGCTTGGGGGTAGTACCGGCAGCATGGGGTTGTTGATACGGGGCGAAGTGATTGAACTGGCGGTGCTGCTGCCGGGGTGGTGGTGCATGCTGCCGGGGTGAACGACGGGCAGCGACATGCTGACAAAGCTGGTATCAGCGGAGCCGGGTATGGGGGTAGAAAAGTCGTGAGCAGATGTTGTGGCGCTTCCGGCGACACTGTCAAAACTTGAAGTGGTCGCCATAGCGGGGGCAGCCGTTGGGCTGCCAGAAGGCAAAGATTCTGTTTTGGTCCAGTCAATAAAGGCAAATAAAAAATTTCCTTCAATGGGCAGATTCTGAATCCGGTCAAGTAGCAACGATGCATTCTGGAGACCACGCACAGAAACAGAGCCAATTCCGGGGGAGAGAATGGCAACGTTGTCAAGAACAATGCTCTGAGTTGTGCCAGGCAATTGTCGAAGCTCGTCGATCTTCTCGTTTACCAGAGCCTTGAAGTTGGCGACCTGAAAGTTTGGGGGCAAGTTTCGCACGACAATCGTGAACTTTTGGGAGTCATTATCAGAGGCGCCGGGAGAGTTGTTTGCCGGGTCAGAAAGAATAGAAGAGTCGGCAATGACAGCTGCAGACGTAGACATGATGCAAATAAGTCTATCAAGGAGCAATTGAGTGAGAGGAAGCGTCAGGGAGTGGTCACGTCAACAGGCAAAAGGGTCTGAACTAGTGACATGAAGGGAAGGAAGAGAAGAAGAAACGCAACTGTCGAAGGTTTGATTGTGGGATAAGGTGTAGTAAAATATACTAATCTGTACTAATTTATACTAGTTTGTGCTAATTAGTGCTAATTTTATCTTCATTACGTCACGCCAGAACTTCCAACGCAATAATTGCCACTTACATCAAAGAACATGTAATATGAGCTTTCAAATATACTTTTTGAGCCTTAGTATTTAGTATGTATGACTTATACATTCACGTGATCACAATTCCCCTCTTCTTTCGTTTCCCCCCTTTGTGAGTCAAAACGACACGTCTTTCCCTCCATGCAAAACCTTTGAGACGACCAGGTAATCGCCGACATCACCGCATTATTTCCTTATCAATTTATACAATGGACGCACTGCAATCATTTATTGACGGACCAATTGTATGACCGCCCGATTCATATAGATGTACTCTTTTCTTGTTGTTCTAACTTTGTGGTTTAGGACTTTGAGGGCCAGCGCTTGGCCGACAAGCTCAACTTCAACATTATTACCATTGGCGGTATCCTGACGGTAATTCTGGGCTTTCTGAGCCAGAGTATTCTTGTATCATTATATGTGTCGCTGGGCTCTCTCGTAGCGGCGCTGCTGCTGATTGTGCCAGCGTGGGGCAAGTTCAACCAGCACCCCGTCAAGTGGTTGGAACCGCGGGGACTGGAAAACGTGGGTGAGATCCGAGTAGACATGAGCAGCGTTCCAACACAGTCATCTTCGGGCGGGTGCTGCGGCAGCTGCTGAGGGTTAGTGTTAGTTTGGTCCAAGTTATATTTCTGTTTTTAATGCAATCATATTTATCAGTATTATCTTCATTTTGCTTGTTAATGGTGTTTTCCGAGATGGTGATACAAATGAAGTACATCTCCGCTCTCTAAGCTGTTTCCGGAGATCTAAGCCGGATACGCAATATTGCGGAGGGTTGGTAGTGGCAGAAATTGCACCGAGGTCTTACCATTTTTGGCTCAAAGCTTTTACTCCTCCGGAAAAGATGATGGGGAAATCACCAACAAAGACCCCCAAGGTACGTTAGAATACCCCAGGTTTTATAATTACCATTATTATCAAACAAAAGCTATTTTAAATATTCTCGCTATACCCAATGCCATTGCTTTCGAAGCTTGGAAAGAGGGGATCATCGCAACTTCACCTCGGTCTTCAACTCTACGAGAGTTTGTAATACGTCTCTGTACTTACTGAAATTACTACTGGTTCCTTGCTGGCTCACCAAACCACACTTAATTATTTTCTTCTCGGCAGCTAGTTACCAAAATTTATTTAAACCTGTCTGATTCCCCCGGTAATCTTGATCTTATCATGTTGTTTCTCTTCAACTCCTTATCTCTTCAAACTCAATTCACCTCCCATGGCCAACAGAATTATCTCCCTCTCAAACGCTCTTGTGTCTAACCAGACCTCTGATGTCGTCATTGACGGCAAAGCCTACAATACTGAGACCGAACCTAAGCAAGTTCTTCTACGCGAGCGTGCCAATGCTTCCTTTGATATTCGCGAGCTCACCCACTACCTCAACGGCGGTCCTGAAAACACCGCCGTCACTGAGCGTGTCATGACCTCCATTGAGCGTGATCCGCTTTTCCAGAACGACGACTTTTATGATCTCTCCAAGGACCAGCTCCGCGCTCAGACCTTCTCCCGCGTCGCCGCACTTAGCCGTTACGTCGACCCCGAGAACCAAGCCCTGACTAACCAGCGCTTCTCTTATCTCGGCATTGCTGACACATCTGTAGTCACTCGCGCTGGCGTCCATTTTGGTCTTTTCCTTCGTTCCATCCGCACAAACGGCACTGATGAACAGTACAAGCACTGGGTCGGCCAGGGCGCCACTACTCTCAAGAGATTCTACGGCTGCTTTGGCATGACTGAAATGGGTCACGGCTCCAACGTTCAGGGTCTCGAGACCACTGCAACCTTTGATCCAGAGACGGATGAATTTGTCATTAATACCCCGCATCTCGGCGCAACCAAGTGGTGGATTGGTGGTGCCGCGCACTCTGCAACTCACTCAGTTGTTTTTGCCCGGCTAATTTCCAACGGCAAAGACTACGGCACCAAACCCTTCGTTGTTCAGCTCCGCTCGATTCCGGACTTTTCTCTTCAGCCGGGTGTCGCTATTGGCGACATTGGCAAGAAGATGGGCCGCGACGGTGTTGACAATGGTTGGATTCAATTCACCCATGTTCGCATTCCACGCAGTCACTTGCTCCAGCGCTACGTCAAGGTTGACCCCAAGGGAAACGTCACGCAGCCCCCAGCTGCACAGCAACTTGGGTACGCTGCTCTTGTCGACGGACGCGTTACCATGGTCAATGACTCCTTCCAGTCGTCCAAGCGGTTCTTGACTATCGCTCTTCGTTATGCCGCCATTCGTCGTCAATTTGGCAAAGATCCCAAAGATAATGGTGAAACTCGCATTCTGGATTACCCCCACCACCAGCGCCGGCTTCTCCCCCGCCTGGCTTTGACGTACGCCATGAATGCCGCTGCATTCTCTGTAAGTGAGCTGCAGACTGAGGCTGGCAATGCACTGCGTAACGTTGACGTTACTGATAAGGTTGCGTTCAAGGCCGCTATTGAGGAGTCCAAGGAGCTCTTTTCGGTCTCAGCTGGCCTCAAAGCCTTTACCACCTGGGCTACATCAGCAACCATTGATGAGTGCCGCCAGGCTTGTGGTGGCCATGGCTACTCTGGCTACTCTGGATTTGGCCAGGGCTACAATGACTGGGCTGTCATGTGTACCTGGGAAGGCGACAACAATGTGCTCACGCTGTCGACCGGCCGTTCGCTGATCCAGTCTAATTTGGCCATTCGCAGGCGCAAAGCCAACAGCACAGCTAAGGTTCCCACAGCCATTGCGTATCTTCTTCGTAGCGAGCAGCTGAAGGGTGTCAAGCTTGGCAGTCGCAGCCTGAACGATCCTAAGGTGCTCGTGGAGGCGTGGGAGTCCATCGCTGCCAGTACCATCAACCGTGCCACTGATGCGTACGAGCGTGAGCTTGCCAAGAATGGCGGCAATGTTGAGCTAGCCTTTGAGACCGTGTCACAGCGGCGCTTTGAGGCTGCCACTGTCCACACCAAGCTTTATCTTGTGGCCTCGTTTGTCAACCGCATTGAAGCTACAGCAACCCCCGGTGTCAAATCTGTCCTTACTGACCTGGCGGTGCTGCTCGGATTATGGCTGCTTGAGGCAGACTTGGCTAAGTTCCTTCAGTCTGGTTTCCTCACTAGTGAACAGAGTGAGACTGTCTCGGATCTTGTTGACAGCTACACCGCCAAGATTCGCACACAGGCAATTCCTCTTACAGATGCTTTCAACCTTTCAGACTACTTTATCAATTCGGGTCTGGGCAATTATGATGGTGATGTCTACAACCACTACTTTAGCCGTGTGGTACGCCGCTCGGCTGACGGAACCACATCTAGTAACAAAAAGGACGCCAGACCGGAGTATTTTGAGCGCATAACAAGCAAATTCCTTTTCCGGGAGGACTAAACCTTGGTTCAGAATTAGTATCTTTATGAGATGATGTATGAATCCGTATATAAAAAACTTAAATATAGTTATCTGATGCGTGCAGAGAAAACAAAAAAATTAGTGCTAGTTGAATTTCAAAACAAAAGCCTTTTACATGTTTACGGGTGTTTCGGGAACTTGTAATGATCAATCAAGATAATTTGTGATACAAGAGCATCTACTTTCAGATTTGCTTTAAAATCACAATTCAACGGGATCCAACTAAATATCTATATATACCGCAGATATTAGGCCAAAATAGGACCCCTTGGGCTTGGGTCTTTTCTAGCTTTCAGAATTTAGTCTTGCAACTACCGGTGCCCATAGCTGAGTTATATTTTGAACGATATACGTGGTCAGTAACTTTTAACTAGCTAGAATATAACTGTTTTTTAATTCTCCTTTACTGGTTTTTTTTTTTTTTTTTTTGTAACGATAATAATATAATGAATACTAATAAATTTTAATGGGATCTTGTTATAACGACCTTTTTTTTTTTTGCGCCGCGCAGCAGGTGCGGCTGACCTCTTATATTCATGCTGAAATCTGTTGCGTGAAATCAGTCGCCCTCTTCGCATTGAGCGTCAGCTTGAAGTTCTGCGTGGGTGCGTAACACTAGTCAATTTTCCTAAACCCGGTGGAGCTTCTCTTGTCTATATACGCAAGTGTATAAAAATTAGCTATCAACATACTGTGGTTATAATATTTTACGGCTTGGTGCAAATTTAATTTGGGCATTCACAACAAAGAGATCTTATGCTAGTTGGATCCAGAAGGCCTCTGAATATAAATTGTAGAGTTTATGAAACTTCGCAGCGGAATAGATATCATGAAAACCCCTGGAAGGGAGATAAACTGTTTCAAAGTTGCATTTTAATATATATACATATTCATATTAATCAACTTTGGTAGTTCCAAAGTTTATTAAACAACCTTCGATATACATTTTCCTGAAGAATCTGACCTGATCACGGCAGAAAAGCTTCAATCAAAAATGAGAGGGTATTGTAGCAGCTATTTGGGTATATAGTTACATACAGTGTTACAGCTTCTTGGTCACCTGAAATCTACTCTGTTTTGAAGACTGTTGTTTGCAGTTTTGTATACCTTTTGTTTTGACGGAAGCTAAACGCGTCTACTTCAAAACTGAAAAGTTTTGCTCATTGGCTGAATGTTCTTTGTTGAATATTCTTGGTATGATAAGCTACGGTTTCATGGTTTGTAATCAGGCAATGGAGCTAATTGAGTTATTCTCAATACATTCTCATATATGTGATTGGCAGTCTGTTGATCACAAACAAATTCCTAAAGTACAAGTGTCGCAGTCCAAATACAACGAACCATAAATTGTAAAAATAAGTGTTTTTTTTTCCATTATCAACTACATTTACACTCTGAGCACACGTCCATGCTCAGAAAACCCTTTTTGAGCAAAGTACCGCCTGCTGTTAGTGAAATAAGAGTGGCCAGAAGGGGTCAACGCCATTTTTTGGCACAGATAAATACACATGTGGTGATGATGATGAATTTACGACAATTATACACGTATTAATATCACTATATAAGGATGCCGGTAGATGATGCCAGGTTTAGGCGTTGGTGCGCCGCTTGTTGTTGTTGCCGCTGTTGTTTCGTCGGCCATAGACGTTATTATTATTATTGCTGTTGTTGTTGTTATTTTTCTTGGCACCGCCGCGCTTGCGCTCTTCAATCAAGACCACCGCATTGCTGACCTTGAGCTCGTGGACAGCAAGTGCCTTCTTGAGAGTTTCGAGATCGACAAAGTCGACAAAAGCACAGTTTTTAGCACGCGCAACCTCAAAGTGTGTGACGGTACCAATCTCTTGAAGGGCTTGTTTCAGCGCCTTCTCTTGAACGTTCTCAGTGACATGTTTGATGTATGCAGAGAAAAATTCGCGGGGACCGCGACGGTGGCCCTGGACGTTCGCGGTGGTGGGGGCAGCAGCAGCGACAGCGGGGGCGGCAGCCGGAGCAGGAGTCGCAGCAGGAGCCGGAGCAGGGGTAGCAACGGGGGTAGGAGTGCTACTAGCGGCGGGGGAAGAAGCAGTGGAAACAGGCTTGACAGCAGCGCGAGCGGCCCACGACATAGGGGTAGCGGGAAGCGCAGGAGGAATAGCTGATCCGTTGGGCTTCTTGGCAGCAGCAGGCTTTTCAGCGGGCTTCTCGGCAGGCTTCTCAGCCTTCTTAGCAGACTCAGCCTCGGCAACCTTGGTTTCAACAGGCTTAGTCTCGACAGACTTGACCTCGGCGGCAGGAGCAGGATTGGGCTCAGCAGCAGGAGCAACAGGCTCCACAACAGCCTCAGGTTCAGCGGGCTTTTCAGCCACAGGCTCAGGCTTGATCTCCTCCTTCTCAGCCTCAGGGACAGGAATGGCGGGTTCTTCGACAGTAGCAGTAGTAGCATCGGAAACAAAGTCCTCCGAGTAATCGTATTCAGATCCAGCGTCTTCCTTAAGGAATCTCAGCACATCGTTGTGAACGTAGTAACCGGCGTTCTGGGGCGCAAGAAGGAACGACTGAATAAACTTCTGAGCGGGCTGATCCTCATTGGCCATCTCACCGATAACCTGAATCAAAACACCATTGCCAAAAGTCTTTTGGCAGTCAATGTTGGAAATCATGACCTTGCAGCTCTTAAACTTGTCGTTGGTGATGAGCTTGTGAATTTCCTGCTGACCGACGGCGTGCTTGGAGGTATGGGCTTCAACACCATGGATTGCAGTCGAGTCCTTGTTGTAAAACAAATGAAGACGTTCAGGATCACTGTGAAGAATCATGTAATACTGCTCGACAAACGCCCAAGCGACATCATCAATGTTTTCGTGCAAGGCAGCAGTACCGGCAGATGCGGCAGCCTGTTGCTGTTTCTTGGCAATGGCAGCTTCTTGACGGTTGTCGGTAGTAATCTCGGCGGCCACAGTAGGACCAGCAGCAGCCGCTGCTGACGCGGCGGTGGCATTCGGGTTGTAGTTAGCGTTGGTAGTTGTCATATGAAATTAAAGTGTTTGCTGATCTGGTGCAGAAGTCATAAAACGGATGCGTCTCGGTTGGTTGCCAGGGAGGAAATAAATAGGAAAAAACAAAAGAAAAAAAACAAAAGAAAAAAACAAACAACAAAAACTTTTGAGTGATTTCTATTGGAGACCTGCGCAGGGGCGGAGAGGCGCGTGGGTGGGTATTATGGCAGATGGGAGACGAACGTGGCGATGATGATGATGGAGGAGGAGACACTGACGGAGGTTTTGAATTTTCTTTATTTTTCTTGAAATTTTGGGATGGTGAGGTAAGTAGTTAGGTAATCATTACTAATGGAATATATCAGAACGGGTAGATCTCAGCACATTTTTTAAGGGTCGTCGAAACCCACGGCTTTTGGGCCAGCATGATAGATCAGAGGTATCACAGACGACGCAACTGTTGATAACCAATGATCTGATTTCTGTTTTGTGTAATTTGAGGGTATCAAGTGTTACAACTCAAGATTTACTTCTGGGGCTGTTTGGTTCTTATAGAACGTGCCAGATCGATAAGGGAGCTCATCGCGCCAGCCGCTCAGGGTCTACCATAAGGTACTTGTGACCGCTAGATCCGAAAGTACTTGCTTAGAAGTTGTATATTATATATAAATTAATGGTGATAAAATAATTAATATTGAAAACCTGGGCACGGCTGCCTTTGCAAAGAGATTCAAAATCATGCGTACATATACACATGGTGAATATTACTTATATTGAGGTCTTATCTGACCATCAATAGGTTATGATTGTCAGGAGCAAAGGCGAGTAATTGCAAATAGCTACATACAACTTTAAATACTCATACAGCATCAATAGGTTATGATTGTCAGGAGCAAAGGCGAGTAATTGCAAATAGCTACATACAACTTTAAATACTCATACAGCATCAATATAGCTGGGCCCTAAGTTATATAGAGTATCTGGTATTTTGAATCAACATTTAGAATATTTGAAATATCAAGTTTGTAAAAGAAAATTGACGTTTATTTTCCAAAAAATAATTAAAAAAAAAAATTTAAAAAAATAAAAATGAAAATAAAAAAGAGAAGGGAAAGCTTCCAAATATAAAGCTGTAGATGTTTCATGCTATTGTGTTGTGTGCCATTGAAACTATGACACTGGTGCTCATAAACTCACGTTACTGATGATAACCAATGGGCTAGCCCTTTGACTCAAATTTCAAGCAGTATCACAGCCGTGTGTTGATTGATTCCCTGCAAAATGTCTTTTCCCGGAGAAATTGCCTAAACAGATAGTTCTAAGCGCTTTATATAACAACCAAAAGATATAAAGAACGCAAATTAGGCATTCTGCTGAGTACTAGAAAGTAGTGCAACTAAGATGTAGGTCTAGTTACTGCAGCTCAGATATTGAGTCATGACTGACACTGTGAAAAATTGTACAGCCAAGATCTCCCTAAAGACGTCAATTCTGTATCCTTGTTATTACTGTACTAAGCCGGTGCTGTGTATTTGAATCCATGGCGCTGCAGGAATCGGTAGCACCAAGTCTTGCCAATCCTGGGTCGGGATGGTGACTGGGAAAATTGTCTAGTTTGCTGCTTTGAACCCGACTGGGATACCGGGGTCAACTCAGAGTTTGGTGCTGCTGTCTCTAAAGCTAACTCTGAGCTTGACTGTGATACTGGCCCTGGAATCGATACTAAGGTTGTCTGTGTAATAAGTCTGGGATCAGACGCTGGTACAGCGAGTGAAGATGCCAGTTTCACCTCAGAATTAAAGCTCGCCTTTGGCCAAGCGGTGCCAGTAGCCATATTGGGTGTGGCTGTACTAATAGAAATATTTGATACGGCTGCTGATTCTGGAGCTGGTAAGGGGTTTTGTTCTTCATATATAACGTTTGCGATTTCAAAGACGAGGTTTGGCGTGATCTCTACACGTTCCGGCAGGGCTTCTAGTCGCTCAATTAGGGCGACCTCGAGTTCAGGGTATTTGCTAACAAAAAGCTTCCGTGCACGCAAAAGATGCGGGTTCAGCTCATCAACATCGTCAAGGTTTTTCTGGCGCAGAATACTATAGTAGGTGGTCTTGCTGAGCGCGCGGCGGTACTTCTTTTTGAATGCGTCGCTGACGGCCTCGTATCGGTGCCGCCGAGGGAGAGTCTTGGTGAGTTCCCGAATAAATAGCTTTTCCTTAGTCGTAAATGCCTGGCGTGACTCACTAGGCATGGTGAAGCTTATGGCAAAGATGGCGTGGAGCAGGAGTCAATAAGAAGGATGGCAACAGACGATTTAATGTTCTGGTGAAAATGTGAATCTTTGGGAGGTGTTGGTTTTTTTTTTTTTTTTTTGAGGGGATTTTGGTTTTGGGTGTTTTGAGCTGCATTTGTGACAACAATACAAACTATCAAGGTAAGATCATCAAGTTAACTATGCACCATTGCTTGATACATTAAAGAATCACAAAAATATTGCAATTCGTACCAAAAAATTAAGACGTCACAGACAGGATTCGAACCTGCGCAGGTAAAACCCAATGCCTAAACTACTTAATGATAGCAGGGCATCGCCTTAACCACTCGGCCACTGGGACTGGTTTTTTTGATTTTGAAAATCGGTACTTTACTAATAAAAGCCCGGGTAAAAATCTCTACGTTCTGTGCATTAAATCTCCGACTCAGAATCTTAATAGGTTACGTTAGAAACACCATGAAAACTTCTTCTTTTATAATTCCAATTCTCTTTGTGAGGAATGGATGATTTTAAGGTGAATGGTGGCAAAAACGACAACGAAATTTTGAAGAAACGCCATCGAACGCTTGGACTTAGAACACGCGCTGACACCACGACCTTGCCAGTCGGATAGATAGATAGATAGATAATCAGTTTATTGTCCTTACATCAAATAGTTACATACAAAATTACAAAACAGAATGACATACAAAGAAGACATGAAATTTTAAAAACATTTGTCTCTGAAACTGGCAAAGTAGCGGTGTCAGCGCGCGCAATGAGTTCAGACGTTCGATGGCGCCGATAGTGTATCATAATCTGATTGCCATTCATTACGCGAAGCAACATGCAAAATGCTTTTCAGCTTTTGCAAGGCTTTGTCTGATTTCATGCCGCGTAAGTAGTTCGATTGCTTCCAATTGGCATTGCAAGGCCCGATACTTTGATTTTATAATTACATATAGACTTCATACAAGTTATCAAACTTTCTTTTACCGCAATCTTGATAATCCCAATTTTTCAGCTCACAAAACCTTGTTTTTTACAATACCAGCATTTAGACATGTCAAAAATTTTGACCTCCCATTATGTACTTATTATACTGGAAAACATTATATCACTGTAAGGAATCGGACTGAGGTTGGGGAAGAATCCTGCTAATAAGTAACTGGGAGAGGAAGCGTTTAACTGTAGAAATAACGAGAATAGAGATTCAACGATACTAGAATGATTATATTGTACTAAAGGCCCCCTGTTCTAAAGATACGGGAATTATGTAGTATTTATAGACGAAAGTTGAAATCCAAAATAAAATAGAACTTTCCAAAATAAAGTAATAAAATAAGAAAATCAAAAAGAATCAAAAAGGCGGACATGGCCAAGATACCTGAAATTGTCAAAGATGAAAATAAGGATTTGAAATCAAAGATTCAAAGACACGAAGACAGTGCAATGGTGCACGGAGGAAGTGATCCGTAATCGACATAGGTGGGACTGGTTCCGCACTGCTTGGTTATATCCAAGACCCTTGGTTTACAAATGTAAGTTGTGAACTAGTAGCTGTATCGGTGGATCCAGTTAACAGGGGTTCTGGCTTATAATTGAGATCAAGTCATAAGTACTTTTGGAATCAGGTATGATTCCTTACAATCACATTAACGGGCGTCTGGTGTAGTTGGTTATCACACTCGCTTAGCATGTGAGAGGTCCCCGGTTCAATTCCGGTGTCGTCCAATTTTTTTGCTCTAAGTAATCACCTTTTGGTTTCCTTTTTTTTTTTTTTTCCGGTATGTGTTTTGTTTCTCTAATACCAACAGCGTGAAGTTTTCAGGTATCATTGGATTTCCAGATTTCAAAAGTTTATCTTTAGTCTATTTGTTCTTAGTTTTAAGTTTATTCACGCTGGTTTGGGAACTGGCTGGTTAAATCTCCGATTAAACGAACTCAAGATCTGCAAACCAGTTTTTATCTATTGAGTTGCTGAATTTATTTTGCTTTGGGTTGAAACTTTTGGGCCAATATGGGTATCACTAGCTGACCTTCTGATAAGTTATTTGGCAGAGACTCATTGTGAACAGTCTTTGTTTTAAACGCGGGAAATTTTGGAGAACTTTCAATACAACAATAGTGTAATTCTTATAAAACCTTTGTGTCTTGTCGGAATATCTAGAGTTCACAAAGAATATACAAAAAGAAGACATCTAGCTCTAACACTTATTTCACTACCTCACTTGGACTGATAAGGTAATGCACTAAGCGTGTGTAAAGGGTTGCAACAGTTCATGATGTCGAATTTTCTGAACAAGTCCATATAAACTATAAATGGCTTTATATTTGATTGTCAGTTTTGCGTACAAGTATAGTATTCACAATTTTTTAAACGACCAATGGCATTCTAAATCAGATACTCCAGCAGAAACCAAGTAAGGGTTGTTCCTTTATATATATCTCGATTTGACCATCCTTTAGTATCATTCCAACTTTGGTATTATTCTCTGATTTTCTTGTTGCTGGAATTTTGCTCGCATTTACCTACTCCTCATGCCTCCCTGGGCGCGCGCAAGCAGTATAGAGAATGAGCCCCAAGACTCCACTGAAGTATCTCGACGTGAGCTATGCTGCCGTCTGAAATCTTCAACATATCCCATGTCCCAGTCTATTTCTTTTTTTTTTTTTTTTGGCACAAGTTCATCCAAGCCATATATACCCTGCAACCACCAAGCCAACACCCAATCACCTGGCCCCAGGTTGGTCGTGCCCCCAACTGTAACAGCAAGTCCTTGCGACAACAACACGAGAGAGGTCTATGCACCTTTTTTTTTCTTTGGTTTTGCCATTGTTGAGTTTTTTGGCACAGGGCCCCTTTTTTTTGCGCCACTTTAACGGCGTTTTCTCTTCCCGTGTTCACGCGTCGTATGGAGGCCCTGCAGATAGCATTTGCACGATGCACATCTGTGCACGAGCCCCTAAAAAACGAAAAAAAAAAAAAATTATTTTAAAAAAAATTAATGACTTTAGCAGGTGTCTACACGTTGCTCAGACCTAATAAGGGGGTTATGAATCACATGCCGAATGAGTTTATAGTTTGATGAATTCCTCCCCCGGGAAGTACATTGTGAATATTATTTTAACAATTGGGGTCAGGGGCACACTTGATAAGCTTAGGCGGTTAGGTGCCTTGCCTAGTGATTGATAGAAATCGGAAATAAAAAGCAGATCTCGAGATGGATGGTGAAATAAAATTAAAGACTTTGTCGCACGAGTTAGGTCGTATGGATCTAGACTTGTTAATGCCTCTATGAGGGCTCTTCAGTTAACCTCTAGTATACCATGTTAAAGTAGAGTCCTAACGGAATTAAAGATCAAAACATGGAATGTAATTGATTGTACAGATTCAATAGAATGAGATCAGGAAATATACCAAGCGCCAATGGCAGCTGGGCTCCCAAATCCAGCTCCGTAACAGATCAATTACAATACCAACCCGTGGCTATGTGAGGGGGTCCCCCCCTCCCCCTTAAATTGTAAAACTACAAAATGTGCAACCTCGTTTCGAATAGAAATTTTGTTTACCTATATCATACTTATAAATATAAATAGCTATGGATCAAGAATGGTGTTGCTTCAGCACCTGCATTTTCTTCTTTTCTTTTTTACAGACCCAGGTCCTTGGCCACCATGGAACGGCAAATGGGGTGGTAGAAGGCCTCGTGTTTACGGAAGGTGGCAACAGCAAGGTCACGGTCTACCTTGACTAAAAGGCGGAAACCAGGGCGTACAAACTTCATGCGGCCCACGGTGCCGAGCCAGTCGGCGAGGGCCTGGTAAGTGGCAGGGCCCAGGTGCGCGGGCACCGCCAGCGTGTACCAGCGGGAAATAACCTCTGGGTTGGACGAGCTGGCAAACTGGTAGACGTCGCCGAGGGTGCGGACGGCCGCAGTGGTGGCCGCCGACTCGGTGGTGGCATCGGCCAAGGAGTCAAGCAGCACCACGTACTGGGTAGAGGTCCAGCCAGCAATGTCGTCGGCGCTAAAGAGACCACGGAAGTAGGCCTCGTCGGCACCGCCAGCCGGGGCAGCCTTGATGGCAGCAACCCATTTGTCGGCGAGCTTGTAGCACACATCCGCCAAGGAGGTGTCAAAGTTGAGCTTCACAGGGGGCATACCGGGGGCGTAGAACCAAGTATCCCAGTCAACAGTGTCAAGAATATCCTTCTTGTCGGCAAAGAATTCGTACAGAGTGTCCCGGAACTGGTAGGTGTCAAGCGAGCGCTTCTTGAACTTGCCAAAGTAGTAAGGAATGAAGGGGTCGAAAACGGCCTTGCCGCCCAGAATGTTCTCAAGGTGGAAGAGCAAGCTGGATCCCTTTTCGTAGGGAACCGAGGAGAAGGCATCATCAGGGTCCTGTCGCTCCTTGAGGTGCACAACAAGACGCGAGTATTGCTCACGGGCCGCCGGGGACATGACCTCAATGGCCGTCTGCAGGTCCTTCCAGCCGATAATGGCACTGAAGTGGCGGTGTGCCTCGCCGTGGATGGCACCAATAATACGGCGTTCAAGATACACGGTCCAGCCCTCGTTGAGCCAGAAATGTTCCCACGAACAATTGGTAACAAGGTTACCGGACCATGAATGTGCGAGCTCATGCGCAATTACGTCAACGTTTTGGCGGTCACCAGAAATAAGTGTAGGGGTAGCAAACGTAATGTTGGGGTTCTCCATACCACCGTAGGGGAATGAGGGAGGGAGGACAAGCACATTGTAGGTCTTCCACTCGTACGGGAAGACAATACTCTCAGCTGCCTCAAGGAACTTCTCCGTGTCAGCCTCAAACTCGTACTGGCACGCATCAATGTTGGGGGGCTCGGAGTACACCTTGGAACGGGGGCCAATAGGCAGACTGGTGAGATCACCGGAAGCAATGGCAAACAGGTACGAGGGGATGGGGATTTCCTGCTGGAACTCGTAGATGGTGTCGGTGGTGGCATATTCTTCCTGGCTCTCTTGCGCGGGGACAACGTTACCACTGGCAACAGTGGGGTAAACCGAGGCGATTTTCGTGTGGATGGGGGTCTTGACAGAGGGGGTATCAAAGCACGGGTAGAGAGAGCGGGCGTGGATGGCCTGGCACTGCGAGAACAGGTACGGGGCCTTTTTCGACGCGGTCTGCTCGGGCTCAAGCCATTGCAGCGCAGTGACCTTGTCAGTAGTGTTAAACGAGAGGGTGAGGTCAAACTCGGCGGTGGCAGCAGCAGCGTCCAAATCTACAGCGACAGTGTTACCCAAGGGCTCTACACGCTCAGTGTCAGCATTGAACTTGACGGGCTGGCCGTTGATCTTGGCCTCGTGAATGTCAAGAAACGAGGTATCAAGCACAATCTGCTCAGGAGCCTTGTTGGCCTTGAGAGTAAGCTTGTAGACAACGGTACCAAAAAGCTTGCGTTTGGGCCAGTCAACCCGGTAGTCAAGATCGGTATGGAGGACATTGAAATGCTGGTAGTTGGAAAGGGTAGAGGGGTCGTACTCAGGCGACGACGCGGGGCGCTTGGACTCAAAGAGCGAGGCAGGCATGGTGGCTTTAAGAGGAGTGGTAAAAGTGGCAAAACTTCGTTTGAATAAAGAACTTGCACGTAAAAGGGAGGGAATCATTGAAGGGCACCGTACGAGGTGAAAAAAATTTAAATAAATTTTTTTATTTGAATGAACGGCAATTGAAGGAGATGAGAGTAAACGGCATCATGAACCAGCAACCGTTGATGATGGAGGTTGAACCTAGTGGGTAGCACTACGTCATGTGATTTAGTATATGTGATATATCAGTTAGGAAGTAATGTGTAAATTCCAAGTTATATTATCGTTGTTCCATGTCCCAAAGTCTCGTCAAAAGTTTCTTGTTCAACAACAAAGCCAAATCGCATGCCAACCGTCAAACAGAGTTAGCGGCGCCGCTTTATGTCTCAAGCTAAGTATAGTATCTAAACCCTTGTTGAAATTCAATGGCTCAACGTCGCCGCTTCGAAAAAAAGAACAATCAGTATGCTACATTGACCTCGCGAGCCAATGCGGATGCAAAACTGGAATCAAAAAACTACTCCCTTTTGTTTCAGAATGATATTAAAAAGCTGATCATGAAAATTCATTATGAAAGTAAAATGCTGCTCGGTTATACTAGATGAATTATATATGGCTAGTTACCCCAAGACCGGCAAGTCGGTAAAACCATTAAAATCAAGCATTTCCTGGTACATCATGCGATACCAGCTCAGCGCCTCCCATTGGTCGCATGTCCGCTCACAGTGCTTGGTAGCAGAGGGCTTGCGGACAGTGAAGTGCACAAACACAGCTTCGTCCCATAGCATGTCCCACTCCTCTTTGTGATATTTAAACATGACGAGATTGAAATTGTATTTGAACGGGAGACCAAAGTAGCGAAACTTGTAGTAGTTGTTGAGGAAGGCCTGGTCAGCTTCATTAGGCGCGTGCATATTGGGGTCACTGACAGCTTTAAACAGAGATCGGAATTCTTCTAGATTTGGACGAATGACAATGACACCGGAATTGAATTTGTTGTCAACAAGGATATTCCACCACACATCGGGCGATGCAGCAAGGTCACCGGGGACCTGGAAAATCTCAGCAAAGGAGCCCTTGCAAAGAACGTCGGCGTCAATGAAGACGATCTTTTCGTACTGGGTCCAGGTCCAAATGTGCAGCTTGTTGAGGTTGTGTTTATGCCACCAGCGGATGGCGCCGGTGTCAACCTGATCAAACTCGAGCTCCTCGGCAACCTGAACCTTCCAGCCGACCTTTTCCAATCGGGTGATGTTTTCGGCCGAGACACCGTCGGTACCTTCTGTGCGGACAAGAAGAATAAGCTCGGCGTCCAAGGCTTCAAGATCATTGTACTTTTGGATAGAGTAGGCAAGATTGAGGGCAAGGCCGGTAAACGATGCCGTTTGCACCGACGAGGTGATGGCATAGCGTTTGTTTTTCTTGATGGTGGACAGGTCAAAGGTGCCCACGGCAGCGCGTTGCGACGCTGACGACTTGAAGGAGTAGGAGGGGATGTAGGAAGAAAGAGAGTTGGTGAATTTAGTGGCGGCTGAGAAGGTAGAGGGCGAGGAGTAGAAGGGGAGGATGACGAGGGCCCCGACTAGAAGCGCAATCATAGGCAGCAGACAGGAGGCGCGAAGAAATCTCATGGTGGAGAGAATATAGCGATGGTGATATTAGCAAGATAGAACAAGAGATGCAACGAGCATGAAAAAGAAAGAAAAAAAAAAAAAAAAAAGGGGAGAAGATAAAGATGGAAATGATTAAGTGGTTTTTTTTTTTTTTGTTTTGTTTATTTTTTTTTTTTTAATTTTTTTTTTTTTTTTTTGCAAAAAAGACACGGTAATATGTCAAAGACCACTCTATACCAGCCTACGCGTAGGTCTTGGCCTTTGAGCGTCGGTTCAAAGCGGAAAAAAGAAATTGTATAAATGAAATTTCGAGTTAGGGTAGGCTCGGGTGGGCTTCCAGAGGGATAAGAGAGGAGTAAGACAAAGCGGTTTAGTAATAAGCGGGTTAGGAATGGATTAATGTAGGTTAATGGATTAATGTAGGCTAATGGATTAATGAGGATCAATGTCGATTATTGAACACACGAATTAGTTAATAGCTAAAAATGAAGCTTAAACGCAAATGCCAAAGCAGCATCGTAAACCGAAGCAGGTTACCCTTCCATCTCACTAACGTCAGCAAATGGTACGTCAGGCCCAGCTCGTTCTTCTTCTTCTTCTTCTTCTTCAAATCTCTTGGTTAAAGCCAATAGGAATATAGTTCATGTTCATTCCGCCCCCTAGATTCGATCTGTTCAAAACGAGTTAACCCTGGCAATACCCGGTCAAATAGGTCTTGTTCGATATCAGCAAAATGATTTTTTGCGTGGATTGGAATGGCTTACGTGTTTACTTGGTGGCTACCTGTGGGCATGTGGGTTTATATACGAGGCGTACATGCTGGGTATTTATAGGGCTAGGGTAATTACCACACACAGCTGTTCATTTTTGGCTTAGAATTTCTTTTTTGGCGTCCAGATTGGTGAAATGTTGGCTTTGTTTTGGGGGGTATGGCTGACTAACCCTCGCGCTAAACTCCTTTGGGGGCGGCCGACGAAACAACAGCAGCAGGACCAGGTACCGGTACCCTAAGAACCGACGGCACATGCATATAATGGTGTGCTTGTTGGGACTACTATTTATATAGCGTAGTGTTCACCGTGTTTGAAAGGATATAACGCGAATACAGTCGAGCCACGGTGTGTGATGGGTCGATACACATTGCAAATCCCATGGATGCCACATGAAGATGGACAATCCTGTGTTTCGCTAAATGGTTCACAGATTGTATCTGACCACAGAGACTTGCAGGCATACCGTCGAGACGCCATAAGAGCCAGGATGTGGGCCAGTTGATGATATCATCTACTGTTGTTCACAATGACACAAAATTGTGCGCCGCCTCAGAGCGCGACGGAAGAGAATCCCCCGGTCCCATGTTTATTTTCTGGGTGGCGCTTGGCACTCGGCGCCGAGAGGACAGGTAGTCCCCTCGTTTTGACAGCACGAATCCGCGACCTACGAAATCGGCCGGAACCACGATTATCATGAGAACCTAGGAGCCCCTTGTCTGGTTGCCTAGAGCCGTTATTACTTTTGGTCCACGCCTTTGTTGCGCGCTTTTTCTAAGCTGTTGCTCCAGAGTAAAAATAATAATCATTAGAAGCTTACGTACTAGTGGTATGAATGCTTGTAGATCTGGGTATTAACAAAAATATTAAACTCAGGCCTTTAGGAGAGTAGGCAATATATTGTCATGCAGTCCGGCGTGATATGAATAATCTCTCTTTTTGTCTTGTCCGCCATGTTGGTTTTAGGAAAAAAAATCAAGAAATCGATTAATTAACAATAAATGAGTAGGCAAATCGCGAAAATCGTTTCCTCCTTTGGAAAGTCCACAGTATTCCATGTACAAGCATCGTGTTTTAGACATGCTTAACCCCCTTGAAGGCAGCAATTGAATTTTACAGTGGTTAATTTTTGCTTTACCAAAAATATCTACTCTTTTCGTAGATGGTGTGGAGATTACTGTCAGGGTTGGTGTCAATAATAATTATATATCAGAATGGCGTTTTTTGTATTAGAAAATCTACGTTTTTTTATTATTCCCATTGCCATGGGAATCTTTGATCGTACTCGCAGCTACAGTGGGGTATAAAATTAGAAGCTTCATCCATTATGATAGACTAAAAATTTGGAAATCTGTTATTGATGGCCTGGAATCTGTGTCTTTTTTTTTTTTTTCGGATTACTGATTTGACCTGATAAATCTGCCACTATTGAAAGACAGTTGGTTTCATCTTGTTTCAACTCGATTAAACTCCCATAAAAGCACCCTGATCAAATGCTCTAGTGTGGTCATTTTCGGCCAGCACAAATGCAAATCAGTTGGAATACGTTGAACAGGTAAAATTCATGTCAAATACCTGACCAAACAATTGAGTGCTTAAACAACCCGCTGCACAAAAGTCCCCCAGTATATTGAGCTGATTACGACTTAACCTAGCCATATACACGGTAAAGCTCTTCACGTTTTAGCTAGCTAATGAACCCTCTAGACGTCAAAGTCTGCGCGAGTGCCTGGTCACAATTAAACTATGCATCCGATAAACATTTAACCCCTTTTTCTTGTACATGCATGAAATAATTCAAACGCCGGTACGTATGAATGTAAGCACACATGAAAAAGCCCTAAGTTGCCATCACGCAGTACGTTCAAGATCCCAGACTTTCAAAAAAGAATTCCCCAGGCGAATCCTACCAAAAAATCAAGCGTAGCTCTGGACCATACTCTACTGCCATCAAACAAAACAAAAAAGTGGAGACGATTTTTCATGCGTTCCAACTCTGAGGAAAATGTCTAATCCGCCCATGTTTTTTTCTAACCCTGATTAGCTATAATAGCTAATCCTATTTCCGGATTATTTAAAAGGGTGTAGAGGATGACGTCAGCAATATTATGCATTGTTAAAAAGCCTAGACGTGCTTAATCTATGCCGCCATTATTATTTTGTTCACATTGGTTTTCATTGGTCCGTTTGCGTTACGGGTGGATGCTATCAGCTGACCGAGAGGCTTTGGCACACGCTGGTATCGTGTCGGTTGGATTAAATCTGGGTCCACATAGATGGCTTTATGTTTGGTATGAGAAGTAGTCGCGAGGGCCAATGTCAATCAGGGAAAAGCGGTCATTAAAATATGGTCAAGCGATGAGTGCACAACCACACTGGTGCAGACAAAAAAAAAAAAAAAAAAAAAAAAGGGATATGATCAACCGTACCTATGAAATCTGCCAAATCTAAGCACTCAAACCTGCTTGGTTTCTTTTCAAAATTTCAAAATCTTTAACTTGCAACTCTTTTTGCCTACTTTAATTTTGGCCTTGTAACGTTTTAACTCGCATCTTGATGCCACCAAATCAGTCCCGACTTAAGCACATAGTAGTACACCAACCACAAGTATTCCAGCAATTTATATAGCAATTTAAATCAGTTAAACAAGTTTTCCACTCATATTCACACCATTATAGCCCTTGGACCTGTAAGCATTTAAGAAACTACATGTCAATTGCCCCTTAGTACCTTAACAGCATAGATTATTGTCAGTATAAAACGAGTGTCAAACTTTTCTAGGCTCTGTACACTTACCCGATCATTGACGTGAACAAAGCAACAGGCGGCTGTAACTTTTATGAAACTGAAACCAGCAGCGATAGCTTCGCAACTACCAACCTGTACTTCCAACATAAATAACTAAAATATTCAGAAAATTTTACGAGTCTAGACCTAACAAGTTGGTAACACAAACTCTGAACGTCCCTGTTTTTCTTTTAAGGGTGCAAATATTAACATACACTCTCAAAACAGTACTTATAACGTACATTACAATATCAAGCATCATAGCGCAGCCTAAAGGAATCCCGGCAGAAATGGAAACTAGAAAATTATAAGTTACATGTATTCTTGGGCCAATACAACAGGAAGACAGTAGTATAGTTTATTGTACTAATTATCTGTAAATCTGGATTTGAGTAGATTATGTAAAAATGCACGGGGTGATAATGGTAATGAATAGTGCCAGCTATCGATCGCCATTTTTACCCGAGCCTGCCACCTGGTGAATTAGTTTTACGAGGACCATACCACTAGAGAGTCACAATGTAGCTGAGATTTGAGTGAAGAGTTCTCCTTTTTGTTTCTTGTGATATCTGCTTCATCACTCCTGTGTCTGCTGGCCAATGCAAGTCCAGATCCTACTATGAAAGAAACATGGGCATCTTAAAGAAGCTCAAAGCGCCGTTACTAAATAGGTCCCTTCGGTCTTTTTCATCTTTACACGTAGGTAGAAGGTCTGTCCTAATATTTAGAAGTTGACCAAATAAAATTAACAAATGCAAAAACAAGACACACAGCATTGAAAAATCTGGTTTAATAATTAGTTCATTATAATTGCATCAAATAGTCACAAATAAGAACTTACTCTAGCCTCAGAGAAATCCATTTGTTGGCTATCGAACTTTTTCATGACGTTAAATGTCCTCGATAAGCTTGTGACCCTCTTCAGTCTCAAACCTTGTAGTGTGGTCACGTGCACTCTAACAAAATATGTTTGCATCCTTTGAACGCTCGTTGAAGACATCGAGCTCTTGTTTCCAGGTGGTCATCTTCTTGACCCTGCCTCCAACTGCTTCTTGGATAGATAGCTAATCAGTTTATTGTCCTTAAATCAAAGGGTTACATACAAAATTACAAAACAAAACGATATACAAAGAAGACATGAAATTTCAAAACATTTGTCTCTATGAGACTGGCAAAGTAGCGGTATCAGTGCGCGCAATAAGTTCAGACGTTTGATGGCGCCGAATTCTCCATGAATATCTTCATGTGCTAAAGGACATAGAAGACGGACTCTTCAATATGACTTCTAACAGTCTTGGTGGCAAGAATGTTGTTATTTGTTGTTATAGTCCTTTTTTTGCTACTTCAAAGGATATGACTTGGGTTTTAAACCTCTTGGCCTATATTTGGAGTACTATTTATTTGTTACAGTCACTTTGATTTTGTAGATCTGTGAAATTTAACAATCAGAAAAACGGTTGTATAGTGTAGTGGTGATCACATCGGATTCTGATTCGCATCTTATATTCCGGGAACCCCGGTTCGATCCCGGGTACGACCTATTTTTTAACTTTTTTTGATACGAGTAGTTATTCTTCTACCTAAAACTTTCTCTTCTTCTAGCCATCTATTTTGCCGTCGTCTCTTCAATCATTGCCACCGTTCTTCCATTGTGCGCATGAACCCCCTGGTCTTCTGTTATTGGAGATCCTTTTATTTTCTCTGGGTTCTGTTGTTCTGAGTCCGATCGCTTCTTTATTCGGCCCTTGTCGCAACCCCATTTTTTTGCTTGATCTGCCTCTCAAGTTCATCCGCCATATCCAAGCCCTTTTCCCCGATCAGCTCAATCTAGACAGCAACGTCTAGCATTAGGAATCATAATGAGCAGCCCTGATCACGATTCCAGCGAGGTTCTGGAGCTTTATTCGTCGCCCCCAGAAACAAATGACTTTTCTATTGTGAACGTGGAGAGCGTAGATCCCATAAACCTTGACGATGACAACGACGATGACAACGACGATAACAACGACGACATCGTGGAGATCTCCGCCAACGCCACGCCACAGTCAGAAACATTGGCTTCACGGCCACCAGCAGGCATCCGCCGCAACTCTGGCGGTGATGACCTCGAAATCACATCTGTAGAAATGCACACCCGGCCGGCGCCGCAGCGCCGCAACATTCTAAATTTGCCCGGTGGAAGTATGGCGTTCTTTTTACCGGAACTCAACGGATATTCAGACTCATCGTCACGGACTCCGACTCCACCGCGGACCACTTTTAATATCCCGCGCTCAACTGCACGGCCTCGTCCCAGCAGAAACGGTAGCAGCAACAACAACAACAACGACAGCAACGACAATGGTAGCAGGTATCGAATGCGTGACCTGATAATGCCGAGATTCCAGTCTGTACAGGGCGCGCTCTACCAGTTTCTAGCGGGGCTTCATTCGCGCGAGGACGACGATCTCCAGCGTGCGCTGCGGTTGTCAGCACAACAATACTCTTTTCCCTACCAGGGCACAAATAATAGCCCCAATATTGAAGATGCGCGCACGCTGCCTGTTCCAAAGGAAGTGCGTCCAGGTTTTACGCGTGCTATTGATCCTACCGACACATATGAATGCGCATGGTGCCGGGTCGAGCTCAACGAGGGTATTCCAGAGCGGACCAAGGCCAACGAGGAGGAATGGATAAAATCTTTTAATGGCACAAGTGATGTTGATAGACAAATGTCAAAGCGCATTTTCTTTTCCGGCTGCGGCCACGTTTACTGTGGCTGGTGCGTGAAACGCATTGTTAACCGGCCCAAGACGCGTGTCAAGAAGAAGCAGCGGCCGGACCCGGTCCTGGTCAACTCGCAGTACATTGCATCGTGCTGTGTGGACGGTTGCCGCAAGCCATTCCGCGGCAAATTTATAGAAATCTTCTGCTAGTGTCAGAAGAAACATCCATCAGCCGGCGCGCACCATGGAAATAACGGATCATGCATGTTTTGTTTTCTTATTATTATTGCTAATTATTTATTTATTTGTAAACTCTTTCTGTTTTATGCTCGATTATATTTATTAACTATGATGCATTGGTAAAGAAATTGACTAGTTTAATCCGCCGTTTTCACGAGCTCGAGAAGCTCGGCTGCAGGCAGTCGTGCACTCTCGGAGCAGCAGAGCAGTCGCGGGAGCACTTGTGTATGCATCACCGCGGTAGCACGCGGTGCTAGCTGCTCGAAACTGCGTTTCTGCGCCGGATCGACTCGGAATTGCATATGTTGGAAGCTTTCAACGTCAGCGACCTCGGGCCACGTCTCGGTGGTAGGCACACCTAGCGTCTCAAATATTGCCCCAATCAAAGCAATATCACTAGATTTTGAGTTCTCGTTGTGAAAGGGAGATATGGCGCTGGCGGTGCTCTCTGAGGCGTAGAGCTGGCACGCAATGCATCCAACGGCCCACATGTCAAGCCGGGCGCCGTAGTTCTCAATGCCAAAGAGCAGCTCTGGCGCTCGGTAGGTACCTGAACCTACGTCTGTAATTTTTTGGTCGACAGGCTCCTTTCCGTAGTTATCTGGTCCCAGCCACGCAATGTCAAAGTCAATCAGTTTCAATTGGCTGTCGGCCGTGTTGCCTGTGCCTGTGAACATTAGGTTTGCCGGCTTGATGTCGCGGTGGATCACGTCTCTGCTGTGAAGAAAGTAGAGTGCGTCCGCTAGCTCGTTCATAATGCGGTCAGCGCGCGCAATGGGGAGGGTGTTGGCGCCATCCGGCCCACGGTGGTGCTTGAGTAGAGTTGTCAGGTCGAGCTCGTAGAAGGGCAGCACGATCGTGAGCTGCTGGTCCAGCCCGTCGTCCTCCATCCAGTCGTCAAGGAGCTCGGTGATGTGCGCGGGCCGGTCTGCCAGAAAGCTGCGCAGCAGGGCGGCCTCCTTGAGCGCGTCATGAGGGGGCCGTAGCTCGTCGGGGATTGTGGTTTTAAGAGCGACAATTCGGTTGTTGCTGAAAGTGTCAATGGCGCGGGAGACATCGGCGTAGAGGCTGGACCCGACAGGGCCCTGCTTGACGTAGCGTTCGGGCATGGCAAGAGGTATATATCACTGGTACACAAGGAGTGGTGATCAGGATGACAACAAGGCCGGGCCTTAACGTGGGGTTGGAAAATGCGCGGTCCGCGGCGGTTAGGGCATCCCCGGAAGCACGCTTGGGAGGAGGATCTTTGTTTGGATAGTACCGTCGGTTGCTCTGTGCAACTTTCATCCTTCACGCCAATTCCAATCATTGCTAACAACGATAACAGCACCAACACCAACCACAAAACCCACTAAACACATACCCGCTTCCATCTGTAAGAAGAATGACAGTAACGCTCGGAGGCTGGGTCGAGATGGAGACCCATGATATCGGCACGTCTATCTACAACGAGCAGCCACTCACTGCCGACAAACGCGCACTCAAATGCCGCAGCCTTGATAGTGCCATAGCTGCAAACGACCACTCTGCCTTCAAGATGATGGCCATGTCGCGCGAGGGCCTTGTCGCGGCAAAGTATCGTCGGGTTTTATGGCCAAAGCTGCTGGGCGTCGACCTGCACGGACTCGAAGAAGATGAAAGCGACGCCATTGAGGAGTCCCAAAGCGATGATACCCAACGTACCCAAATTGGCGATAACGACTCCATCAGCAATGATGAGGAAAAGAAAGCTGAAAGTGGGGCCGCCACCAGCACTCTCGAGGGCGGCTGGCGCGCGCTACCGCCGCATCCTGAAGAAGAACAAGTTCGACTTGACGTGAACCGCTCATTTGTGTTCTACCCGACGTTCGCGAGCAATACTGAGCGCGAAGAGCGACGCCGTGACTTGTTTGACGTGATTACATATGTGCTGCGTCGCAACCCAGCACTCAGTTACTACCAAGGCTACCACGACGTGGGCCAGGTGCTGCTTCTTGTACTGGGACGCCCACTTGCAATGCGTGTACTCGAGCACGTCTCTTTGTACCTGCTGCGCGATTTTATGCTGCCAACTATGGATAGCTCCATTGATCACCTTCGCCTTTTGCCCGCCATCATTGGGGCCGCAGACAGTGACCTTGGCCAGCTGCTTGCTGGGGTTGACCCCTACTACGCGCTATCCTCAATTATTACTGTCTTTGCGCACGATATGGACTCGTTTGACGACATTTGCACCGTGCTTGACTATGTATTTGCATCGGGCAGCATGGTTGTCCCGCTTTACTTATACGCGTCAATGGTCGTGAGTCGAAAGGCGGAGCTGATGGCGCTGCAAACAACGGACTGTGACATTTTGCACTCGGTGCTCTCGCAATTCCCGTCTCCCATATCACCGGCGCTACTATTTGACGTAATGGCGCGCGCCTCAACACTGCTAGAGGTATATCCTCCGCAATATCTAGATTTGTGGAGCGACATTTCGGAGTACTCGGTGCTAAAGACAACAGCCGCGCCGCAGCCCCCTGGTCGCCGCTACAGCACGACTTATGATTTGGACTCGCATTCTATTGACTCTTTCCGGACCCGGCTTAATAGTACAAGCTCGATGCAAAGCTATGTGACTAAGGGATCCGAAGAAGATAAGGCGGCACTCGAAAATGAGACTGGTGCCGACGATGAGACTGATAGTGATAGCGAGAAGCACAGCACCGCGCCACCGTCTCTTTCAGATTCCACCGCCACGATCCCGAACGAGCGGCCTTTCACTAACAGCTTTATGGAGTCCGAAAAGCAGCCACATAAACTTTTGGCACTGCAGATTGAGGAGTCTAACCGTAAGGCGGCCGAAAAGAAGCGTCTAGAGGACGAGCGGCGGCGCCTGGCAAAGCTCAAGGCCGCGAGTGTCAAAAACAAGGCTTCCACAGATACTGGCGGTGCCAGTCCGGCGCATATTGGAATATTTTCTCTGGCGCGCGTGTCCGAGCTGTTGCATGAAAACACACGCAACAGCAATAACATTGTGGTGCTCTCGCGGCTCCTACGCCAGGCAACCCGTGCATTGCTTCCGCGCACGGGGCTTGGAATTTCACTTTATGTTGGTATTTTTAGCGTGCTCATGGCCCATTACTACTTTAACCAGGGTCGCACTGAGATTTTTGCTGGCATGAAGCTGCACCTCCAGTTTGCTTGGGAAAACTTGATTACGCGCTACTTTTAAAGCCGCTATATTCTTTTCCAGTGGGATTGAGAATGTGGTGATACGACTGGGGCTTTGAACAATATGGTATTTCCACTCAATGCCTTGATCAAGAGAGTATTAGATGAGATTATGATGACTACGGTACACGATTTATATTGGTGATTTGCTTGGATGTTTTTCGATTCTATTTTTTTTTTTATGGGAACCTTCATTTACCGGCACTATTTTTTTTTCTTGGGCGCTCTTTTACATATATCTTTTAATTCTTTTATTTGGAGGATCTTCGTTGGATGACTGATGATACAGATCGCTTCTTACACCGCTTTTTTTTTATTATTATTATCTTTTGGGGGGTGTCTGGTTTCCCGGGTCCTAAAACCATAACTATAAATAAAATACATGATTTTACTATTCTGTCTACTTTTCTTCCTATTCATTTGTTGAAAAAGATACAAAAGCAATGGCATTCTTTGTTCTACTTGTAAAAAAAAAAAATTTTCTTGTTAATCGCCTTGGTTTTTATGGTCTTTTCGAAATTGATTGGTTTGACAGCCTATATTACTACCAAGAGCCCAGCATTTGTGCACCATGCAATTTCTCACATGTGAATGCACACTATGAAAGCATAATATTTGGAGTAATAGTTCGTGTCAAGCCTGTCCGTTGAATTGATAAGACTAGGAGAGTGCCGCCAAAAAAAAAAAAAAAAAAAAAAAAAAAAAAAAATGGTTTCACAAGTTTGAACTTGTCTGCAGGTTCTATTCCACGAACATAGTGTCACAAGAATTGGGAAAGACTTATTCCTAACAGGGTGGCTTAGTATCAAGGAGAAACCGTGAAGACCCCATTACTAGTTGAGGTAATTAAACTACAATAGCTCAAGGCCGAGATCAAGTTGAGTCTCTGCTGCCCCAGGTGCAATATACCTTGGTCAATCATAAACCCATGAAATCCTGGTTGTACCATACGCCCGTCAAGCGCTTCAAAAAGCTGACTACTCTACTACTCCAAGACTCTTAAGATCAAGCTAGCAATCTTTCCTCATATTTCAGTAAAGAAAATAAAAAGCGTTTTATTCTGATGATTGAATTGTCGTTTACATGAACTCCGAGAAAAATATCAAAAAAATATATATATATATATTTTGCAAAACAATGGGAAATCAAATGCGCAACGCCCGCCTGCGAAGTACGTAGCACACTCTCTCCAATACTCAATTTTTTGTTAGTGGCAAAGTGAGCCTACTACTGCTGCTTCAGGAACTTGGGCGGCACGTTCTGCTCAAGGAACTGACCAAAGCGAGAAAAGGTAATCACCTTGACGTCGCCATCACCCTCATGGTCATGGTCATCTGGGTTATCGTCATGCTCGTGCGCATGGTAAAGCGCCTCATGCTCAAGGTCCTCCTTATGCACAATCTTCACGTCAGGATCATTCTCGGCGTGGTACTTGAGCCAATGGTGCACCTCGTACTCATACTCGTAGTCGCCATGGTGGCCGGGACCCAGGCCAAAGTCCGGCAGCTCGTTACCGGCATTTGAGAATTGCATCCATTCATCCATTGAAATCTTGCCGTCCTTGTCTGTGTCGATGAGCGCCAGCACCGTGGAGGTGACCTTATCTTTGGTTTCTTGTTTGATCACGGTCGATTCATCATGCTTGCCCATGCCGCTACCATCGCCCACAAACTCCTGGTTCAGCAGGCCGTAGAGATTGAGGATGTCGTTTGTGGTCCACACGTTCTTGCGCGACATGTCATGCAGCTGGAAAAACGACATGGCATCAAAGGAATCGAGCCCGTGTTCCTCCTTCATATGGCGCACCTGCCACGAGTCGTTGGGGTCGCTCTCAACTCCGTGTGCCAACGCGCCCGAGCCGGCGCACAGTGCAAGCAAAAAGGTCTTGGTCAGTGCTACCATAATGATATATCAGTATAGGATAATGGAGATTGTGGTTAGAAGAAAAGAATTGACGTCAAAGTGGTCTGTGGAATAGAGATATAGAAGGATACAAGGAGGTGGAAATTTCACCGACCCCAAAAAAAAAAAAAAGCCAAAAATGGTCGACGTCACTGAGTCGCACCATCTGCCCCTTAATCCGCCCGAGCGTGGAGCCTACCAGGCAAAACAAGGACGCGTCTGCACGAACCTGCTGGAAACGCATTTGTCACAAGCAGTGTCTAGGTCAGGACGCGTTCTTTTGGTGGTAATGGCAGTATGCCTTTATGAAACAAAATCAATTAAAAACAGATAATAAATACAAAAAAAAAAAAAAACTAGACAAACAAAACACACGTATTCGCGTCATTCTAAATCTTTTTGGTTCGGTAGAACCGGCCAAGGCCATCTATCGACTTGCCCAAACTAATGCGTTCCTGCTCAAGTTCGGCGACGATTTGATCGCGCGTCTTGTGTCCTTTGTACTTGTTTTCCAGGTCCTCAATACGCTTGATGATCACCTTGCGGCGGCCGAGGAAAACGCGCTCAGCGTCATTCTTTGTCCGCCATTTCGAACCATACTTGGCTTCGAGTGCTTTCACGCTGGGCCCGCCGTTGATGCCATGGTACCATTCCTGCACGAGCTCTTGCAAATTCCGCGTCTTGCGGTTCATCTTGTAGAGCGGTAAGGCGCCGCCGTTATCAGAAAGACCCTCGCCCTCACTGGCGCTCAAGCTACGCTTTCGGGTCTCTTTAACTTTTTTGATGCGTGCGCTCCTGCTATTTTTAGTCGCGCCGCGCCCGTTTCTCGCGCCGCTATTGTCAAGGACCTCTTGGTTGACGGTAGGAGGCATAAGCCCCTCGACGAACGTCAGCTCCTGGAACTTGACGCCCAGGTTCGCGCCGACCATGGCGAGGGCGCTCAGGATCTGGTTAAATTGTGTGAGAAACTCGTGGTTGGCGTCACCCTCTTGTATCACGTCAAGCTGCTCAAAGTCCGCCAGCGCTTGTGTCACGCGATGGATGGCCTCAACGAGAAACTGCACTTTGCGTTGCACAATCAATGCCAGTTCAAGCGTGTGACTAGACACAGGTTGTGCCGCTGACGCACCAAGCGTCGTCGCGCTGCTGGTCTCGTGTTCTGAATCCGACATGGGGGAGAATGCTGGCTGTTTGGTGGTTGATAAAAAGAAAAAGTACTATCGGGTTTCCAGGTTAATGCTAATTATCATATCCGTCTTTGTGGATTCAGGTTTGTAGCTGCTAGATCCTGAAAACTTTGGGTAAGGTGCGTAATAATGGCTGAGACTGAAGAGACTTTGGTAGGAAGGAAGGAAATGGTGGAAGCGAAAATGATGATAATATTGGCTTGGTGGGTGATCAAATGCAATTTAACGACTTGGAACTTGAGCTTTAAAAATAAAAAATAATTAAGATTCAAAAAATTCTCCCGAGGGTGAATCGAACACCCGATCTCAAGATCACAATTATCCATTACAGTCTCGCGCCTTAGCCAACTGGGCCATCGGGAGATTTCTTGAAAAAACCTTAACCTTTGTTTGATTGACTTAAATAATTACTAGCAAAATACTGTCTTTTTTAAAAATTAATCACAAATCCAATTATTGATTATTATTCTCTAACATTTTCTACCTGGAAAAGACGTTTTCATTGTGATTTATGTAACTGGTGGCCAGTTTGGGACGAGAATTCTCAGCAGTCCGGGCAATGTACCCCACCGCCCAAAGGGAACAGTATAGAGAAATGTACCCCCAATTCAATGAAATCTTCCATGATTAGCATGTCTCGTCACAATTTTAACAAGCTGGTTCAGCTTTGCACAGGTCATGGTGTTATGAGAAAGTATTACTAGATGGAATGTACCAACAGACGAAATCATTGCTGTGAGCATGGTCAGCTGGATATAGTTGAGCACCTTCTAAAGGAGCGTCCGCTCCATCCTGCAGAGCGAGACTTGTTGAGAAGTCTCCCCCGGAGCTTGATACCAATAAATTGATCATCTACCTGCTACTTTTTGTTCTATTAGATAGCCATCACCGTAGAGAATTGACTGAACAAGTATTATTATTTTGTGAGTTGAGTGCACATGTTTACAGACATTAATCCCATTTTTTAAACAACAAAACATTTCAACATTTATTCATGATATATATGATTTTTTTATACACAACTACGACTTACTCGGCAGTCTTTGAGCGCTTGGTGGGCGCAGTCTCAGTGGCAGTCGACGAAGACTTGGCTGAGAACTCCTGGATCTTCTTATCCAGAGCCTCCTTCTTCTCTTTCTGCTCCTTGGTGGGGGGCGAAGCAAATAACGACTTGAGCAAGAACACAACCACGCTCAAAAGACCCATGCCAAGAGCAGAAGCGGTGAGGAAAGCAAGAACACAACCAATAAAGATGACAGGCTGCTCACGCAGAAAGCTGATGGGGTCGGCGTTGACGTTGATCATAAACACCTTGTAGAGCTCAGTAACAAAGTCGACAGGGTCCTCACGGAAATGATCCAACATGGACTCGTAGATCTTCTGCTTCTTCTCGGTCTTAACCTCCTTGATCTTAGCGTTCTCCTGCTTCTGCTCAATTGCAAGCTTGGGAATAAAAGTAAAGTTGCCAATGGCCTCAGCCTCCTCGATAGAGTGACCCAGATAGATGTTGTCAAAGAGAATGTTCTTCTGCATGGTCCAGACCTCAAAACCAAGACCTCCAATAGGCTCCAGGTCAGAGGGAGTGGCATCCTCAAAGTAGTCCGGGTTGGGGATCTTCTTGGGACTCCAGGCACCAATGTAGTCAGGGTTGGGCACCTGGGGTTGAGACCATTTACCCTTGTACTTGGGGTTGGGAACAAGAGGAGCCTTCCAGGGACCACATCCATGGAGCTCACACTCGGGGTTGGGGATTTCAGGAGCAACAAACTCACCGTCTTCCTCCTCGTCCCAGTCCTCAGGAACCTCGGCATCAGGGTCAGGAATGTACTCAGGAGCATCCTCATCCCAGTCGGCGGGCTTGGTGGCCTCAGGATCAGGAATCTTCATAGGCTGGTCCTCATCCCAGTCCTCAGGCTTGGTGGCCTGCTTAGGATCAGGAATGTAGACATCATCAACCCAGTCCTCGGGCTTGGTATCGTTGGGATCGTCAATCTCCTTGGGAGGGTTAATGCTAGGGCTGAAAGCACCCTCATCAAGGAGGTTGCCGGCGCGGACAACCTTGCCGTTAATGCGGACCTCAAAGTCCTGGTTCTCCTCAATGATGAGAGTGTAGAGATTGGTGGACTTGTTAAGGCGCGCGGGAGCAGGGTTCTTGAGGTGCTTCTCCTCGTACTCACCGGTGATGGGGTTTTTACGGCGGATGATGAAATGAACCTTGTTAGTCGAGCCGCACTTGTCAGGGCCAAACATGACCTGGTAGGGAGTCTCATTGGAGAACTCCTTGTTGTGGAGGTCTTCGTTCTCAGACAGGAGCTTAATGTAAGCACCACCGCACTCCAGAGATTCCTGGAGCTTGACCTCGTATTGAAGAACAAGAGTCTTGCCCTTGTTATCGAAGGGCTCGTCAAGCAGCGCAGAGATGGCATGGTGCGCGGCAGGAGACTTGACAACAAGACCCTTGTCGCCCTGGAAGCCGGGGAAAACGGTAGGCTCCTCGATCTCCCACTTACCAACGTAGGAGAACTCACCATCGGAACCAGCCTTGATAGCGTTGGAGGCCTTCCATCTGGAAGCGGTCTCGGGAACGAATTGCTCAAAGAAAACGGCATCCTTGGCCTTGTATTCCTGGATCAGGGTGTTAGAAACGGATGTATAAAAAACGTGATCACTCGTGTATACGTACTTCGAATTGGGGGCGTTCAACCTTATTGGAGGCGTCCACCTCGGCCTCAGCCATTGCGGTGTATGCCAGGAGAGCGTTGACAGCGAGAAGCGAGAAACGCATTGTTGATGTAGTTGTTGTTGTTGTTGTTGTTGTTGTGGCGAATATACAGAAAAGAAGTAGAAAGAAATAGGAAAAGCTGGCGGTTTAAAAAGTCACAGAAATTTCAAATTTCCCTGCCAAAGAGAACCTCGTGGAAAAACCCACACAAAAGTGGCTTCTGCTTATGGCCAGCCTGGCACCTTGGGACGGTCACGTGAATGGAAGGTTAGCCGTGGGTTTCCAATTCTGAGACATGTCCTCCCTAAAGGTTTGTAATGTAAGTGCATACAGACGTTTCAAGTTCATGTGTCATTTGCGCAGTGAAGCCCATCAGGGGCGTCGCTCCTTAAAAGCTATCATAGTTAAGTGTTGGATGTTGTTGTTGGCATTAACTCGTAACACTGTGTGTGCCAACCACTACGTGGGGCTGTAGTTTACCTTCCATAGAACCATTTATCAGCAACCAAGTTACGTTGATCAGTAATAATGAAAAGTTGGCTTTATTGCTTTTGCATTTAGAGGTAAAAAAGCTAGGTAAGCAGATATAAAAGTTGATATTTTACTTTTCAGAAAATGCTACTTCGCTTAGGCTGACAAATAACTGTTTAGACGCGTCTTTGATGGCTTGTTATTTAACCGTGCCCGATTCTCTATAAATAATTCTGTCCCCACGACATTCTGTATAGGTTTGTCATTTGAGATTATTAAGAATTAATATTTGCACGAGAAAAAAAACCCGCAACTGTTTTTCTGGCAGAAACAATTGTCAAAACTCGTAAGAAATTTGATGCAGCTTGTTTTTTTTCTAGATTTTTCTTGTAGTTCATGATAAGTAACCTGTTTAATATTTTGGGAACTAATTACTAACTCTATACGCAACAAATAAAGTATTTATATGGGTTCCAATTTGTCAATATAAACAAGTAAAGGAATGAAGTAATTATTGAAAGATCTGGGTTAACTTGGAAGAAACATTTCGGCAATCTTCTTACATCTGAAACTTATTTTTTCTTATGAAAGGATTTTAAAAGTAACGAGCCTAGAAAAATTGTGGACAATTGATGAATGCAATTTGATGATAGATAATATTAGTTTCACACACTGTTATCCATTTTATAGCAGCTTGAATGGAAAACTTGTTGGCAACCATGTGTTTTCAAACGCCAAATACTATTTCTCAGCTACAAATCAATAGAATTGCAATATCTATACAGTGAGTTTATTGACAAGTTAAAATAGGTTCTAGTCTTTAATTTTTTGAACAAAGCACGGGTTCTGTGACAAGTACAGGTTTGCCCATTGCTCCAGTAAAGGGGAGTGGGAGGGCCACATAACAATATTTTGTAGGTTTTACTGTCAAGTCAGCTATCAACCAAGAAATGTATCAGTAAATTACGAAGCTTGATTACAGCCTCAATTCTCTTTTTACTGGTAGTAATACTACTGACGTCATCTTTTTTAGAAAATTTCTTACACTTATGCCTAGAATTATAAAGGGCTCAGTTTGTCTGAAGATGATCGGTCGTCTCAGCTTGACAGTATCCATAGCTATGATATTTTCGTTTTAATGAGACTACATACGCTTTTAATATAACATTCTGCTTGGTATTGGCATTGTAGTCTAATATCCAAGCCGCTTGCTTTTCAACCGTTACGCTTGGCTTAAGGTTATAGGTAGTTTTTGATGAGATCTGAGCTTGGCTTTGGTTCATTTCAGGTCAGGGTGCTTTTCTAAAAAATCTTTTTTAGTATCTGTCTATATCTAACAAGTTTCATGAAGTACAGTTCCCCTCAACAACCAGTATTCATATTTTTGCGGTTTTCAGAAGGGAACTACATGGCAAAATTCTAACAATTTTTTTTTATTTTATTTCGATAGTCAGCAAATATCAATTTTAGAAGAATTGTAATTGAGAGTTTCATTACTGTTACTAAAAAAAAAAAAAATTCTTAGTTGAAATTCAATAACGGTAAAAGGCCTTTCATAAAATAATATGCCTACCTTCTGTAAAATTTTTTTTTTTTTTTTTATTTTTTTTTTTTTTTTTTTTTTTTTTGATAGTAAGATGCTGTTTTTTCTTCCCAATATAATTGAATCAAAATATATTGTATTGGTGACAAAAAATAACGCTCCCACGCAGGGGCTCGAACCCTGGACGTTTTGATCGCATACAAGTTGCTTAAAAGTCAAACGCTCTACCAACTGAGCTACGCGGGAATGTTACAATAAACATAAAATATAAAAATATAAGAAGAATATAAACCAAAAATGTATTTTTAACAACATAAATTCTTTTTATCTTTAATTTCAATATCTTGGTCATAATATTTTAAAAAGTATTATAATACGTTTCAGGCTTTATAAAAACATGAAAGTAAAATGTGTGGAGGCTTAGAGAGTTTCAAAGGCCCACACTGATTCAACTCCATCGAGCGTCTGAAAGCAGCTTGAAAAATGCCTCAAAATACCGACAACAACAATAACACCAATGAAACCGGGACTCTCGGACTCGTAACCGGATCCAACAGCGTCCTAATCGAACCTCCTGATCCTCCTGATCAGAATGACACCCGAATCGTCGAAATTGGCCAACATGGAAGTGTAATGGACCCTGAGGCTCAGGCTTTTGATGGCGACATCATTGCCACCACATCCAACGCCACCGACAATAATGACGATGCCCATTGGAAAGAAAGACAAAACAAAAGAAAAGCAACTGATATCAGGGAAGACGAAGTCGATACTGAAATCAGAGCCCTCAAGGAAGATGTTCATGATGAAGAAGTCCAGATCAAAGACGTCAGAGGACGACTTGAAACGGATGAAAACATGATGCAAAAGATGATTGATGAGATCAAAATCCTCAAAAGCGAGATGAACAATCTAGCCAAGGAAAACACCGAAGTAATGAAGGAAAACTGTCGACTGGCCGAAAAGCTATCTCATGCAGAAGAAAGAATCGCCAAGATGGAAAGCATGATAGACTTTCTTACTCTCAAGGCAAATGAAACCGACAGAAAATTCAAACAGTTTGAGCACACAAAACAGGACCGTCAAAGTTGGGCTCAAGTAGCTTCCTTGGCCAAAAAAGTCGATACCATAGACAAACAACAGAAAATCCTAACATCGTCTGAAAAGCAACATAATAAAGCCATCTTGATGGGCATGGACCATACCAGAGTTGTCCAAAAGCAGCTCAATAGCGTTAAGAAAACTATCAATGAAATCAACTACCCCAAAGCTCCGGAAACTCCAAAACCCTTCGCCAAGGCGCCTTGCGTCACGCTCTCCCTCAGTGAGAGAGGTGAGGCCATGAAACAAGAAAACAAGACTGAACGTGAAGTCAAAAAGATCATCGACAAAGAGATCTCGCCTTCTATAGTTGTAGGAGTCAACTTCACTACTAAAGGCAACTTGACCCTTCACATCAAAGATTTGAATGACAAAACTATAGAAAAGCTTAAGCCCTTCGGAACCCCCATCGATAACGAGACCTGGCACAAAGTCATCTTGGACGGAGTGCGTAAATGGGATCTAGTTGAAAATGGAGAGCTCATCGATGCCGAGGACCTTAAAGCAGAAATTGAAAACCGAAACAATATTGAATTGGCTTGCCCACCACACGCCATCAAAACCGAAGCTTTTAAAAGTGACGAAACAAACCATTTTTCGTTAGTAGTAGCCGTACGAAATGAACGTCACAGCAAAGAAATTCTTAGAAAAGGCATCTTCTTAATCAATCAGCACTGCCGCGCCCGCCAATGGCTACCGTCAAAACCCCGTATGACACTAGCCGCACCTAATGAAGTGAACAAGCCGATTGATGTTATGGAAATCGATAATACCGAAAACTCCCAATCTAATAACAACAATGATCAGTAAATTAGATAGTGGAACAACATCGAAAGAACTCCTAAAAGTGGGCCAAGTGAATTGTCATAATAAAAGCGAACTCATAGACGAATTGTTTGAGATGGATTTGGATCTACTGCTAATTCAAGAACCTGGGGTTTGGTTCAAGAATAAAAAACATAACAACTGGGCGCGTGTTATGGCAGATGATCTAGGTGATGATGAACAACCTAGAGCCGTCACCTATGTGAGGCGAAAGGTCTTAGGACGTATGCAGATACTCAAAGTCAGCAGTTTAACTGACAGAAATATGGTGACAATCAGCATCAACAACATCGAAGTTACAAATATTTACAACAGAATGGCCGAAACTACAAAACCTTTGAGCACCTTCATGAGGATAGCTAGTACGAGAGAGCGTACACCGCGAGTGGTGGCAGGTGATTTCAACATCCACCATCCTAGTTGGCAAAGCTGGGTTGCCCCAAATGCCGTGGAAGCTCTTTCAAAAGAATGGATAGATTGGATTGATGATCACGGGTTCTTTCTTTTCTCAGAGCCTGATATCCCTACTTATGTACAGGGTGAAACAGTCATTGATCTAGTCTTTGCAAGTGAAGACGTTAATCTTTGTGATTTTTTGGAAAGTGAAGACATAGGTAGTGATCACTATCTACAGTTTTGGAGTATAGACGTAACTGGCTTTGCCAGAGACGGTCGAATGGAACCTCATCTTGAGTTCAACACACTTGGTGGCGGTTTCAACTTCAAACATGCAGATTGGGACCATTTCTCTGACCTTATAGCACACGGCTCTATGGACTTGGAGAGTAGTGCGAAAAGGTGTAAGGGAAAAGCTAAAGTCGACGAATTGACAGCATCCTTGACAACACTCATTGCTGACAGTCTTCGGAAATCGACAAAGGAAATAAAAATGTGTGGGCGTAGCAAACAATGGTGGACAGATGAACTTAAAAGCAAACTAAAGGAATCTCGTAAAGCTAAACGGGAAGCCAAGAAATGCCCAACCCCCGAGGCAAAAGCCAAAGCTAAGGAATGTGGTGAAGAGTTTGCAAAAGCGATGAGTGAAGCAAAGCGTAAATGTTGGAATGATTTTCTGAGTTCCAGAAACTCTAATAATATCTGGGACGTACTGCCTTATGTGAAAAAGAAACAGCCGCACACGGTTGTCTCTCAACTCACAAGAAAGGACGGCACAACCACAAAGGAATTCTCTGAGATTGTTGATTGCTTTTTTCAAGAACTGTTTCCTCCGGCCCCAAGCAGTGGATTATCAGGTATTTCTCTATCCTATACGGAGGATACTAGATGGCCCAAGCTAAAGGCTTCAGAGATTGAACAGGCTTTGTATCAACAAGCTCCTTATAAAGCTCCTGGTCCAGACAATATCAAAACGATTGCAATTAGGAAGGCTTGGAAAGTTAGAAGTTGCCGAAAAGTTATTACCAATCTTTTCCGTGAATGTATTAGAATTGGGTATCACCCAAAGGCTTTCCGTGAAGGTCAAACTGTGATTCTGAGAAAGCCCAATAAACCTGAAACACTTGCGAGGTCTTACCGCCCAATTACTTTACTCAATTGTCTGGGGAAAGTACTTGAGAAGGTGGTCCAGAGAAGATTAGCATCGTTGACAGCTGACATTATACCGAAGCAACAGTTTGGCGGACGTAATGGTTTCTCTACAACTGATGCACTCGCAAAACTGATAAGCTACACTGAAATGAATCAAAACTGGGATCGCGTTACATCTATACTTGCTATAGATATCAAGGGCGCATTTGATAATGTGCACAAGGGAGTTCTTCTGAAGACCATGTCAGACATGGGTCTCCCAGAGGCCTCCAGAAGCTGGGTGCATTATTTTATGAACAAAAGAAAAACGAGACTGATAATTGATGGCAAAGTAACACAACCGAGACGGGTGGACTCAGGCATTCCCCAGGGTTCCCCTATCTCTCCGCTTCTGTTTTTGATTTACACAAGTTCTCTGTATCGTAAGATTAAAGAGACTGGTGCTCATGTTGTTGGTTTTATTGATGACATCACCATCTACAAAGGTGGTAGGGACATTGATAAAAATACGGCAACATTGAGTAGGGTGTTACAGATTTGTCATGAATGGGCTCAAGAATGCCATACTGAGTTTGATTATGGTGATAAGCTAGGATTCCTGCATATATACAAATCTAAAAGTGGGAGACCTAAGAAAAAGAAAAAACGAGCCCCTAAAAGACTTACACTACCGATTGCTGGTTTAGGCAAACGACAAGCTCAGAAAAGTTTGAAGTTGCTGGGAGTGACAATTGATTGTGAGCTCAAATTCCAAGAACACGCAAAAAATGTTATTTCTAAAGCCAAAAAAGTTATGGGAATCATAGGAAAGCTTGGTGGAGTATACAAAGGTATATCTTGCCAAACCATGAAGCAACTCTACATTTCATGTGTGAGACCGATATTTGAATATGCTAGCCCAGTTTGGTATCACAAACTGACCGGTCAGTGGAAAGATGAAATTCAAAAAGTTCAGAACACTGGATTACGCAAGATTCTGGGAGCGTTCAGGTCTGCGCCTATTAAGGCAATGCAGCGTGATGCCGAGATCCTGCCGGTGAACATAAGAATGAAAGAGATTAGTGACCGTTTTGCCATCCGAGCTATTCGTGCTGTGAGTCCAAGAAATCCTGTATGGAAGCTGGCTAATAGTAATAAACCAGCAGAAGGCGACCTTGAAAAGCTGTTTGCTAGAGTCAAGCAAATGGATGGTATTGATGACGACAGATATTGGAGCAAGCGCCCACCATGGAAGCAACCAAAATATGATCGCAATAAGAAATCTTATGAAGCTATGCAGAAGTTGAAAAGCAGTTTGTATAACGCTTTACAAAAAGAATGGCAAACAGACTATGACATACCAAGTGAAACCAGCCACTACTACTCCATTGTCAAGAGGGAGTTGTATGGAGGGCAGTACCCTAATCCATTGAAATCCTTTATGAATAGTGTGCCTCGTCATACCTTCAGTAAGCTATTTTAGCTTCGTACAGGTCATGGTGTTCTGGGAAGGTATTTCCAGAAGAGAGAAATCAAGGAACGAAGTCATAATTGCAGCCATCGAACGTCTGAACTCATTGCGCGCGCTGACACCGCTACTTTGCCAGTCTCATAGAGACAACTGTTTTTGAAATTTCATGTCTTCTTTGTATATCGTTTTGTTTTGTAAATTTTATGTAACTATTTGATGTAAGGACAATAAACTGATTATCTATCTATCTATCTATCTATGCTTTGCGTAATGAATGGCAATCAGATTATGACACACCAGGTGAAAGAAGCCACTACTACTCTATTGTCAAGAGAGAGTTGTATGGAGGGCAGTACCCTAATCCATTGAAATCCTTTATGAATAGTGTGCCTCGTCATACCTTCAGTAAGCTATTTTAGCTTCGTACAGGTCATGGTGTTCTGGGAAGGTATTTCCAGAAGAGAGAAATCAAGGAACGAAGTCATAATTGCAGCCATCGAACGTCTGAACTCATTGCGCGCGCTGACACCGCTACTTTGCCAGTCTCATAGAGACAACTGTTTTTGAAATTTCATGTCTTCTTTGTATATCGTTTTGTTTTGTAATTTTATGTAACTATTTGATGTAAGGACAATAAACTGATTATCTATCTATCTATCTACCATTACCGCAACTTCTTTGCTGATGGTTCGCTTGATTAAGCAGCTTGTTAAGGTTTTACTGGGTGTCAATCTCTGGTATTGAGCTACTGGGTGTTATGTATCTCAGGTTTCCCTTAGCACATGGATACTTTCATGGAAAATTCAGCGCCATCGAACGTCTGAACTTATTACGCGCGCTGACACCGCTACTTTGCCAGTCTCATAGAGACAAATGTTTTTGAAATTTCATGTCTTCTTTGTATATCGTTTTGTTTTGTAA
>QQZM01000038.1:74983-93952 GCA_013365045.1 Geotrichum candidum | reverse complement strand
CCATCGAACGTCTGAACCTATTACGCGCGCTGACACCGCTACTTTGCCAGTCTCATAGAGACAAATGTTTTTGAAATATCATGTCTTCTTTGTATGTCATTTTGTTTTGTAATTTTGTATGTAACTATTTGATGTAAGGACAATAGACTGATTATCTATCTATCTAACATACAAAGAAGACATGAAAGTTCAAAAGCATTTGTCTCTATGAGACTGGCAAAGTAGCGGTGTCAGTGCGCGTAATAGGTTCAGACGTTCGATGGCGCCGAATTTTCCTTGGAGTATTTTATCATAAGTTAACTTCAAATTAATATTTATGGTTTTAATTTGGTACAATTTTAATGTTAATGAAATTACCTAGAAAAGTCTTCGCCCAGCTAAGTTATGGGAGATGTACATTGTAGCGTATCAGAATTACCAGTTCTTGACAATCCGGGGTTCTTATAATAGGAAAACTTTTTGTACATGGTATAAGAAGCGGTAACGGCATGCCCAATATATTTTGTCTCACTCTATATTGGCCCAACAGGGCGGTTTAAGGAGTGTTTGGTGGCGAGAAAGAAAACCTTGAAAACCTTTTCGTATGCCATCCGTGCAATCGAGTTTCTGTAGGAGTTTCGGCATATAGATGTAATTGAGTTTAATAGATTTTTTACGCAAACAAAATTTCAACATTTTTCTTGAGTTCCTGCCTACAGACCGAGAAATGATTATTAAGGATAGAAACATGATGTTTACGCCAGAAGGTGTCAAGTTTTTTATGGTCACAACCTTCACAGGCTTACACCACTATTACCGAAATTCTATGATGCATTGAATAAGTGCTCATTCTCTCAAATTGATAGATATAGCAGAAAAACAATACTAAAACTCTGCTTAGCAGGATTTGAAACCAAATAAATTGCTGTTGTCACTGTCGGGATACCTGAAGATGGCTGATTTTGGTCTTGTGCAGTGCATGGGAGGCGTCCACGGAGTGAAGACATCAAACATTGTTATACGGTGTATCATGCGCCTGAGCTACTTTATGGAGCATGCCATCATTCAGCAGCAGTTGAAGTGTGGACTGTTTGCAATATTTTTTGCAATATTTTTGCAGAGCTCATGCTGTATACAACTTATCACCCCAGTAAAAGTAATGCTAACCAGCTAGATAATAACATTCCAAGCTCTTGATACACTAGATAAAACTTTTTGGCCTGGCATCACCTCACTGCCAGACTATGCCAGCACAAAGATCTATATACAGTCGTCGTGCCAGGAATCACACAACATATTTATTACTGCTACAGAAGACTTTCTCAAGTTAATAGAGGAACGTAGTGTTCTGAATCCTGCTCAACGCATAGACACCATGAAAGCACTTATGGCAGTCTATTTCATCATATCACTGCGAACAACAAGGCCTGAAATGCTACAAACAAAAAAGATTATAACCAGAGTTCTATTGAAGATAAGCAAAAGGCTTAGATTCGAGAGAATATGGTCCAAGATACTTGTAACATCCGTCTGAATACTTAGGGTAATTATAACCGTTTTTATTAATTTATTTATTATATGTATCATGATTCGGCGCCATCGAACGTCTGAACTTATTACGCGCGCTGACACCGCTACTTTGCCAGTCTCATAGAGACAAATGTTTTTGAAATGTCATGTCTTCTTTGTATGTCATTCTGTTTTGTAATTTTGTATGTAACTATTTGATGTAAGGACAATAAACTGATTATCTATCTATCTATCTATATGTATCATGCATGTTCTTTGTTTTCTTTTATGCTCATCTAGTTATTGGATTTGTCGTTGTAGATGCTGCTAACGTACTCATAGATAGCCAGCGAATAAGTCTTCCCAGAACTTACAATGTTAAGGAGGTTAGATAGATAATCAGTTTTTTGTCCTTACATCAAATGGTTACATACAAAATTACAAAACAGATCGAGGAGGCTAAACCGGGGAATTCTTCATCCTCACTAATGACAAGCTCCTTAAACTTGGTGACATCAGATAATATCCTGAATCTAATACCACCAGAATCAGATACAAGAGCAGTGTGATCAAGACCAATAATGTACAGTTCAACAATCTCAAGGTCGTCCGTATTGTCAACTTATTTGGCATCTACTGTAAATTGGTACTCTATTAAACAAAACACACAGCACACATCTACTGTACTTGACAGCATGTAACCTAAACCAGGTTTGCTCGCCCTGGGGAACGACATACTACGAAAAATAATAACAAAAAAACCAATAGTAAAATGTTTTTTTTTTTTTTTTTTTTTTTTCACCTCTGACGTTACCATCGCTTTGTTTGAAAACCTTAGACCAATGAAGGAAATGAACATACTACTGAGAACTGTAAAATGTGAGTTCAATCTTGGGAGACCAACAAACACCACCTATGTAGTTAGTTTACTAGTAGTCAACAATGCTAGCTTCCATTCTGGCATTTTCAAGATGTATTGAAGATTTTTGCCGGTATTCTTATAGTGGATTGTTCTACTGGTTGGAGATCCAACAAGGAGCTTTTGAATTAACTGGGCAGCAACCTGTATCAGCAAGTATTAGAAACTACAGGGTGATATATCCATATTTACTGCTTCAGCAGTGATGTTTTAATAAGGGAGACCATAGAAGCTTTTACTACTTTGATTTTCAGATCGTTTCATAATTTGTTTGGCATTTATGGAAAATATTTACAGTGTTAAGCTTTCTTATTTGTTGTTGGATGGGTATTACAATAATAGGAACATATAATCAAAGATGACAGGCGTAGGTAGCGCCTCAATAGCTTGTGATCATGTTGTGTTCTAAGGCTCTTAAATATTATGACCTTGTTGAACAATATCAAACTACGATCAAGGAAAGACATACGCGGGGTTGCATATTACCTCTCAGATAGTACCAGCAAGTAAATAGATACAAAGGTTGGCAATCGAGATGGAAAAAATATATAGTGTTTTGCGGTGTAGGTCTTCGAACACAGACAACAATGGAACAATAGCTAGTCAGGCAATGCCAGGTACGCTTGTTTGATATTTTGTGCGCAATCAGTCAATGACTGCAGTAATGGTATATGTTACCATGTAAGAAGAAGTATATCTAGCATACTACGTTGTGAGGGTCTTCAACAATGTCTGTCGAATGCCATCGAGGAAGTCATTGTCAGGATAAAGTCAAGCGAGTCCGACAGTGCTGCACTCGAGCAGCACTACTGCTACATACTCTTTCCAGGCTGTACAGAAACGTGAAAACCGCAGGGGTCTGTAACTCTTGCTATATAGTGAACGTAAAATTTGCACTTATTCGCTTCCTCTTTTTGGTTCGTCGCTGCACTGAGAAACCTTTCATGTCTTCCGCAAGAGATGCAGCTCAAGTGAATCTTAATTAAAATGGTATTGCAAACAGTCAGGTACAACGGTGGCAGCGCGCTCAAACTTTGCGGTTTGTGCGCGCGTTAGCCTCCCGATCGATCCGCGGTAGTACAATTGCCCCCTTGAAAAAAACCTGCACGAGTCAGGCCATTGTGTTAGTGATGCAGAGCTGACCATGCGTAGGCCGAAGCTTCCAACTCCAAGTCTCAAGAATGATTTTCACAGTTTTGTTTTGGCTTTTGCTTGTTTCTTTAACCCCTTGCCAGCTTTTTGGATCAGGCGGATATCAGACTAACAGTTGTTACTGCCAATCATTCATACTGGCAGCAAGAAAACTTACGATCTGACTCTCGTGTAGAGCTGGAAAGGCTGAAACGTTACGTCTTACAATTAGCAAAACTACCCTTTGTTGGTTTTACGAGTGACCTGTGGTGAGAGGCCAATCGGACCAATCAAATCAGGACCAACTTTGAGATCCTCAATATACCAGACGGAGGTCTTTGCAAATGTTTGTCGGGGTGGACTTGTTGAGAGAGCCACATCCTCTTACTTTAATCGCTAGGTTTGGATGTTTTAGCCTTTTGATATACTTTATATGAGCCCATGGTTTTGAGAATATAGCCAGTCACATTTTTGCGTTCATCCTCAGAACATGCCTTTCTGTTCCCCACTCATAGTGGTTGTACCACTTAACCAGTATGCATTCAGCTCTTTATGCTTGTCTATTGTCCAAAAAAAAAAAAATTATATGATTTCTTCCAGCGTGCCCTCCCATAGTGGTAGAAAAATGTTATACGGTGAGTTTTAGAGTTTAAATACTCAATAGTCTCAAGGGGTACAAAACAATAGTAGTATGATTTGAGCAATGCTTTCAAACAATGGTAATCCCTTCGTCTGTTACAAACTAGAGTACCCCCTAATTAATATATCAAACGTTTGTAAACATTAATAAAAGAAGATTCAAAAGATTTCAATTTCCCATGACTTGCTCTTTTGTTTTTATTAACATCGCATTTTTATGAGACATTAGATACAAACTAAATATCGTTATTTTCTCTCGAATGTGTTTTCAAGTGTACTGATTTCTTGTATAGTGATTATCGGAAACCACGGTTTTGTGCTGCATGACTTGTATCAATGCATCCAAATCTGATTCATATTCACCTCAACTACTGCTAGTTCCAGGTTATAGATCGACTTTTACAGCTCTTTGCTATGCAAGGTACATGAAAACTTGGCATTCACCTCACGGTTTGTAAAACACGTTGTAATTTGCTACATTGCAGACCTGATGCCCTGTCAGGTTGAATTACAACATACATACTGACAGCATGAAGATCTTTTTAATAAACGACGGTGTGTACTAAGGGGTGTAGAAATCCAACATTCTTGTATTTTCATCATTGAAAATGCCGTAACGTTTCATATGAAAGATTGTGTTACAGCTGGATCTGAGGTATTTCCTTTTACACTAGGGCCTCCAAAACAGATCAGCTACTTGTAAATATTGTCATGTGTGTCAATCTTTATTTTGTATTTACAAGTCAGACTGTAGCAAACCTTTAAAGTGTCAGGTGTCACTGGTTTCAACACACAGCTTGATTAGATTTGATCAACAAAAAATAAAACAAAAAAACTTAGAAGTAAAAGGATCTTGTTGGCTGATATTTGCGCTGGCATTTGAACTAGATAGATAACCAATTTATTGCCCTTATATCAAATAGTTACAAAAAAAATTATAAAGCAAAATACAAAGAAGATATGAATTTCAAAACTTTTCTCTCTATGAGACCTAGATAGATAGATAATCAGGTTATTGTCCTTACATCAAATAGTTACATAAAAATTACAAAACAAAACGATATACAAAGAATACATGAAATTTCAAAAACATTTGTTTCTATGAGACTGGCAAAGTAGCGGTGTCAGCGCGCGTAATAGGTTCAGATGTTCGATGGCGCCGAATTTTCCATGAAAGTATCCATGTGCTAAGGGAAACCTGAGATACATAACACCTAGTAGCTCAATACCAGAGATTTACACCCAGTAAAACCTTAAAAAGCTGCTTAATCAAGCGAACCATCAGCAAAGAAGTTGCGGTAATGAATCTAAGAACTTGACTACCGTTCCAAGGCCCTTCTTGGTATCAAGAAGGATCTATGAGACCTAAAGAGTTAGGGTTTATTTTGTACTTATGGATAGAAACGGATGTCAATTAAATTAGCTTCAAGCTTGCTTGTCAATATTTTTATATAATTCTTTCAACATAAAATTGTATCTCATGTTTTAGTCAATAAATAAATAAATAGTATTTGGTTAGATCAAACAATATTATATTCCCTAAACATTCTGTTTTATGCCTCCTTTTCTTCTATATACATGACTATATCGTGAACCTAGTTTTGCGGCTTGTATTTTGGTCCTGATATTAGAAACAATATTTTTGCATACTGTTAACCTAGACACTGAATAGTTAGCTTTTAATAATGACTGTGTATAAACTGAAGGATCCATTCCTAGCAGATAAAAGTTAGAATTATAAAAATGAAAAATGGTTAAAATTAGAATAAAAGTAATATTTTATAGCCATGGATTAATTGAATAATCTCATTTGCAGCCAGACACACTATGGGTTTAATTTGCCAACGGACTTAAACTATCATCTAGATCCTTTTTATATAATAGCAAGACTGTTAAACTAGTTAAATTAGAAAACAAGAAACAAAACAGAGGTAATGGGTTGCGGCTTGAATACATGTATTTTTGTTGGTAGGGAATAACATTTAATAAAAGAACTTTATCATTTGCTTGTTAGAGTGTCTTAAATAAACAGCGTCGGGTTTATGAGCCGACACACCAACCACTCTTACCGTTTAAGAGATCAACAGAATTAATTATTTACCACAAGTATACTTCCATGAACAGTATTAAAATACGTAGTAATCATAGTTCAAACTATAGTATGGAGATTTGCTAGTTTTCACCTACCTGCTTTAACAAAAGATATCGGAAAAAAAGTTTTATATTTTCGGAATCAAAATATATCTTGGCATTGTGCAAATAAACCCAATTTTTTCGTTAGGAAAAATGCTACTGACTTTGGAGCTTGACTTTGTTCTTTTGTTCTTAAAACACGGTCTTTCTTCCAGAGAAAACTGACTTTTCTTTGTACGCAGTATGCGAACTTAATGATTTCTCAACTTAACATCCTGTAAAAAGCTTGTGGTATAAGAAACATTCAAATCAGAAATTTTCACAGCAAGGTCAAAATCTTTTTAGACAACAGTTATAGATTGAAATTATAACACTATATGTCTGTACCACAAGTTACAATTGTTGTACCTGATAAGTTGCCGCATGAGTTTTGAGAAAGTAACCCTTGTAGCAAGGTTTAGAGAAGGAACTGAGACCGGAAAAATTAGATTTATGGCAGTTGAAAGCGTTGGTTGCATTCATACTAACAAGATAGGATGAGCCACAAGACTTGTATAAACACACAAGCAACTGTAGCAGAATCAAGACACTGCTTAGGGAACATACTTTTGTTCTCAAAAGTTTTGATTACAAAAAGAATTCTTCCTAGGTTAACTTGGAGTTTATCCAAAAACTTCCCTTAAAAAGTAAAATCTATCATCAAAGACTGACCCACCAAACACTGGTAATCATAGTTCGCTGCAGCCAAGGAAATAATAATAATAAACTTTGGACCAGTATATTGGCATACAGTAAAACCTATTTAATAAAGCAAATTACAGACATCTATCTAAAATAATAAGCAGTTCAGACCACCATAAAAACTGATGCTCCAGGAGATTTCCATTTCGCAAGCTTTCGTTTTAACTACAAATTTTTTTTTTACCATTGTCTGGATTTCTGAGAATTCTTGGCCCAAGCTGTCCATAAGTTAAAGACCTCCTAATAAAAATATATATACTCAAGTTAAAAATGTTGGAGAGTGATGATTCATAATTATAAAAAAGAGAATCTGTACAGGGATGTGCCTGTTTGGACAACTTTCATTTCTTCATTTCCAAAAACCAGCAATAATTTTTAGTCTTATGTTGGTAATTCATCACATGGAGAATCTTAGTACTATCAGAATTTTTAATTCTCTTTTTAGCTTATGTTCTATACATTTAACTCAGCATTTCATTAACTGAGTGCTTTGCCTTTTGTATTTTGGTCAAGACTAGTAACTAGTGCGTGTGCATGGATTATAACAGACAGCAACCAGATAATCTCCCACTTTTATGACTATTTGAGCCCATATAGAGAGTCGAGATTGAATATGATTTCGTGCGATCACCAAATGTATAGCACATCTCCGTGAATATCGTCGGCAGCATCACGATCAAATACCAGTAAACTATCTGAAATCTTGAAATCATTGTTATTTGGCATGCAATAACCAAATAGAATTGGGTCAATTATCGCTTACTGTCCTCCTCAACAACATATGTTGTCGAGTCAATCATCAGCTGAGTAGATGTGGCAATGAATCAAGAAATCTGATTACTGGTTCAAAGGTTTTCTTATTATGAATGAGAACACTGATGTTGAGCTTCAGGAGGTTACCCTCAGGTCTTTGTCCAGGTTTACAGAGGGCGATGGAAAAGCACTTGCCATCTTCTCGCGGCTTTTCAAACTGCAAAATTTAGGCTGTTCGAAGTGAGCCCATGGCAAATACAGTTTAGAATTACTTCTCGAAAATCCTAAAGCATGACTCAAAAAGCCACTGAATAGCAGCACTTGGAGTTTGCTCAGAGATGGCACTAGATATGTTAGATTAATAACCGGTTGGCACTTTAATACCTATCAGTATTATTGTTATTAACAAACGTGCCTGAAAAAATTAAGATAGGCATTCCCGGATTCAATCACCGTATCTGGACAATCTCTCCTACTTGCCAACGCCAGAGCGGGTTGCATTTTCTCCCCCTTTGCATCAAACTGATATGGGCCATGATGATCCTTATTATCTCGTCGAGTCATCTATCCTTAACTCTTAAAATTCTCTCTGATGACCTCTACCTGGAGTGGAAAATTTAAACCTTCGTGGGCCACCAGCAAGCAGTATTTAATCCCTAGGAACGGCTAGCTTTTAGTAAAACCCAATTACTTAAAGGTCTTTTTTTTCTTTCTCATTTTCTAGAACTGCCATTGCTTCTTTGTCAGTTGCTTGTTGCACCACCCCATCAATTATCTTTACTATATCATTTACCAATCATGTCACCCGCTGCTGATACTGGTCTGAAGCTACCAAAGCTTGGTCTCGGGGTCTACGAAATCCCCACATCGAAGACAGCACAGGTAGTCGAACAAGCCCTAGTCGTGGGCTACCGGCTCATTGACAGCGCTCAGCTTTACTACAATGAACGCGAGACATGCGAGGGAATTGCCAATTTCCTTGCCTCTAGTACGGCCAAGAGCCAGGGTGTTACACGTGACGATATCATTTACACGACCAAGATCTGGGACACGGACCATGGCTACGAACCCTGCGTTGAGAGCACTGCACGCTCCGTCGCTATTGCCAAGAAGGCCGGGATTGGGCATATCGACCTATTGCTGATTCACTCACCCTACGGTGGCGAGATCCGCGAGACCTGGCGCGCAATGGAGGAGGCCCAAGCGCGGGGCGAGGTCAAGCACATTGGCGTCTCGAATTTCGGCATCCACCACCTGCAGAGACTGCTCGCGGCACCCGACCTCCAGGTCCGTCCTGCTGTAAACCAGCTCGAGCTTTCACCATGGCTGCAGCGCACGGAATTGGTCCAGTTTTGTCGGGAACAGGGCATCCTCGTTGAGGCCTACGCGCCGCTGACGCAGGGTAACAAGCTTGCCGACTCACAATTGCTGGAGTTGGCCAAAAAATACGGCCGTTCTCCCGCGCAGGTGCTGATCCGCTGGAGCGTCCAGATGGGATTTGTGCCGCTGCCCAAATCCACACACTTGGAACGCCTTAAGGAAAACTTTGTGTGCGGAGCCGAGGACCCCGCCGCCGTGGCGGGCGGGTTTGAGCTTGCACCCGAGGACCTTGCAGCGCTTGGCGATATCAATGCCTACGAATATTTCGACTGGGACCCCACCGTGGAGCCTTAATTTCCATTTCTCAACAGCTAACTATCAGAGGTTTTGGCCCATATAAAGTATAAGATATACAATGATTTGATGTTGAATAAGAGACAATAATAATCCAGTAGTGCCTGGTTATAAGGATTGCTAGAGCAAACCTGTATGGTGACACATTTGATTATATAATCAATAAAATACGGTACTTTCATGCCCTAACCATGATAAGTAGATGTGAATATCAGTCTCATACTGCTCTATTTTTGATATCCACAACCTCTCGCAGGGCATGATATTCTTCAGTGTTGGTCCTCTTGTTCTTCGTATAGGCACACTGACCTAATAAGGGCACTCAGTTTTCATTTCAAAGACTCAACCAAGTTATTCATAAAAAAAAAAAAACCATCAGAATTAGCGCCTTCTGGACAAAACTGATTTCCCATAATGCTATCCAGATTTTCAGGCTTATAATTAGCTTGTTCTTGAGGAGGGATTCAGGAATTTATCAACTTTTACGATTTTCTTTGTAGTTTTGAATAAATTGGCTAAAAAGTCATCTCTATCTCAGGTTGGCTGGCCAAGGCTCTTGTAAAGCAGGTTTGGATATTTTCTGGAAAAAGAACAAAATACCAAGTTTCAAATTCCCACTAAATAGCCTTTGAAATTGCTATTCAAGCAACCGGGTCGTTACTATTGACATAGTTAATCATCATATTAAAATATCATTGTTTAAAGATTATTACAGTCATTTTGTTCTCTTTCCAAACGGCCACCCAGATTATAAACATAGGTTCTAACCATCTGCAAATAAAATTGAGGTCTTTTAGCAGCACCGATAATCCATACAAGAAGCTTTTTAGGGACACCACAGTTCATGCAGAAGTAAAAAGTAATTTGTATGCTTTCCTTCTTGTGCCCAGGTATTGATCCAGCATTTTATTCCCCATCAGTGAATTCTTTTCAAGAAAAAAAAAAAATCAACATTTATCAAGGTTGAAGATATCCTTCGGTGAATAGTGGTTGCTAACTTGACGAATCTCAATTATTTCCTCATCTGTATCTGCAGAAACACTGTCGGGTTTGCTTTGCCAAGACGTGAAAATTTCATCTAGTATTTTGGCATTTTTTTTTTTTGAAAGTGATAATGCCAATAATTGTTAAACCTAGGTGCATCTCTGTTTCTGGATATACAGAAATTACCATAATTGGTGTATTTCTTTTTTCTTTCTTTCTATTATTACAAGGTACTTAAAAATCTTGTAATTTGTGTTTTTGGTCTGCATTCACCTACTTCGAGAATCATCAACCTCTGGGCAACTTTCTGCACGGTATTTCTGACATCTGGAAAGAGTTTATAAAAGAGAACGATAACAATACCAATTCTGGTTTTTATAATTCAAACATCTAAAGGTTACGAAAGTAAAAAATAAAAATAAAAGATGAAGAAAATAACAATAATATATTACAAATACCATTTAGTTCTGATAAATACTTGTCTCCACAAGGCGGATCAAATAGTTGTCCTAATAGCACTTTATCAGGTATTCATATCCACGCTGAGAGTGAAGTGCTTTAGAGGCGCGATTGAACGTTTCAGGATGGCCGCATTTGCACTTGTGGTTTGTTTCATTATGAACCTTGTACTTGGAATAAAGATCCCCTGGGCGTCGAGCCCAGTTCTCAGTTTGTTAAGATTTACCCGTGTATGACTTTTGCCGTCCATGAGATGCCAAAAAAACAAGTGATCTGCTTATACTTTTCTTTTTCAAACCCATTTCTGTAGCTAAGCAGTCACTTTAATAAGACGTTTAAATACATCTTTGTCATGAAGCGCCCAGTACCTGCTAAATTATCGCTGTCCTTATCACTACTGATTTTTAAAGACACTCTAAGTGATAATAATAACAATCAGAATTTGTAGCCAAGAGGCCAGTTTTGTCAACCCAAATATCTTGTGCCTGTGTCAGCATTCAATACATAGAAATTTTGTATAAATACAATACAGTACAAAAAAAAAAAAAAAAAAAAAAAAAACAATTATTTGAGAGCATTAAGTTATCAGTCTCATTTAGATAAGTATTAGAGCTACATATCTTTTTATATTCCATGCAATTATTATTTTGTTATGTAATTTCCAAATATTAGAGCAATAAACAGATTTTCTATCTATTGATGTGAATAACGTTTTGTAAAAAATTTGTCAAGTTTTATGTATTGAAAAAAAAATTCTAAAATGTGGGCACACCCCTGGTTCCTTAATCCAGGTTGTTTACCTACCATCCACGCTTTCTCATAACAGGCTATGATGTTTGACTAAAAAAAGAGATAATATAATAAAACTATAGATAAAAACGAAAAAGCATAAACAAATCAAAATACAGTTATAATGACATAAAAAAACAACCATAAGAACTAAAACACAATTATAATGACATGGTCGTCCATTCCCATTGATTACTATTAGCCGTCGCCGACGAAGACTCATCCCCCTTGTAGACTTTCTTCTTATTGTTTGCGCTGGTTTTGCTCGTGGTGGTGCCCGCGCCGCTCAGCAAACCGGAGGAAGGTAAAAGTGCCCCCTCCTTTTTGGCGAATGAGGCTGGGGGTTGCGCCTGCTGCGGCTGCACAATAATACCAGCCCGTCCATTAGCAAGCACGGTGGAATTGCGCCGCGATTTGGTTTTGCGCACGCCGGTAGACTCACTCACACTGCTGCCGCCGCTCCCTGCGACAGTTGAACCGCGCCGCGAGATCGAGCCCTTGCGGTCATGCCCCGAAGCTCCGGAGACACCACTACTGCTGCTGCCACTGCCCGCTTGACCTGACCGATTGCGCTTTTTGATCACGTCGGTTTTAAGAGAGAGCGGCCGCACCACGCCGTGCAGCTTGAGAAACAGCCCGCACGCATTGCACAGTGGCTGACCCTCAGGGTTGCGCCGCCAGAGTGGTGTTGTCTGGGTGTGGCAGTTTGTACAAGATGTTGGGGGCTGCTGGCCACCGCTGCTGGAGGCAGCACCGGCCATTGACGACACTGGTGGCGCGCTGCTACTTGGTGTTGGCTCCTTGCTGGTAGCTTTTGCCTGGCGCACGGCGGCCGAAAGCGCCGAGGTCGTAGCCAGTTTTTTCAGATTGGTGCGCGAGGCTGATGATGCCAAGCTTGAAGCGTTGGTGGTAGACGCAGTGCGCGCAATCTTGGGTCGATGCGCCGTTTCGATTGTGTTGGATGAGGCGGGGAGACTACTTGAAAACAAGTTGCCATGAATGGAAAAGTCCGGCGCGTCGAAGTTTAGTCCCGAGCCGTCAAAAAGTGATAAATCGTCAGGCTTATTATTGCGTCCGCCAAATATACTGCGGTCAAAGTCGACATCGTCAAGCAGCTTCATATTTGTCGCACCATGGTCGTGGGTAAAAAGCTGTGAAGGCTGCACGTGCTGCTCGGGATGATATTGTTGTTGCGGCTGGGTAGGAAACGACTGCTTTAATGGCAGCTCACGCTTGTTAAAATCTGAGTCACGAATGCGCTCGAGAATGTTGGAGGCAGAGATCGAGTTTTGGTTACCACGCGCGAGCACGCGATCACGACTACTCTGGCTCATTGCGGCCATATTGAAATAGTGACCCTCGCGCGGCGAATTTTCGTAGCTTTGAGGCAGGCTTGTGGGCACGGTGGTGGGCGAGTAGAGCTCATTAAGCGAAGTGACCGAGGACGAGAGCGAAGCCTCATTGAAACTGCTGGGACCAACGGAAAAGAGACTGTTTTGCTGTGCCGGCTGCGACTGAAAATCGATATCGAAGTTGCCAAAGTTGGTCTGGTTGGGAGTCGATGCCGCGGACGCGCCAGCGGTCTGGGTGTTGTCGAGACCCTCAACTGCCAGCGGATCGAGCGAGAACTTGAATGAGTTATTAGAGGGGCCGATGGGGCCAATGGGGGTGCTGGGTGTGATGGGCGATGAGTGCGCACTGGCTTTGTAGGGGCTGAATGAGTGCTTCCATTGTGTGTTGTTGTTGGTGTTGATGTTGTTATTAATGTTGTTGTTATTGAACTTTGGGTACTCCATGGGGAGATCCGGCACTGGAGAAAAGCCAGCCTGAGCAGTGACTAGTGGCGACGCCTCGGCGGGACGCTTTTTAAGCCGTAGTGTATCACTTTGGTAGCCCTCTTGGCTCATCTTTTTAATATGCGCAACATAATCAAACTCAGCTCGAGTGGGGTCGGCAGTGGGTGAAAGGCGCTGCTTATCCTTGTAAAACTTTTGGCCACGAGCGGACGTGGACTGGCGGTTATGCGGCTGGAAGTTGCGTGGCGACTGAAGCAACGAGGGGTCGTTGGTCTTGGAATAGGAGGAAGAGGCCGAGTTGGAAGAGTTTGGTGTGGTGGTCGAGGTGATTGTATTGGAAATGGGGGATGGGAAAAAGGATGCAGTGTTGGCGGGGGAGCCCACGGCCGATGACGAGAGCGGCGTGTTCATGTAGGAAATGTCGTCCACGAGGAACTGGGCATTGACAGCATCGTGAGGCGAGTAGGGGACATGCAGGTTATGAGCATTGCCGTGAGTAGAGGCCTTTGTATTAAACGGCTGGTCCCAGAGACCACTATTAGTAGCAGCTAACTTTTTGCGGCGCTCTTTTTCAACCTTGAGACTAAGAAGGCGCCATGTGAGGTTTTCAAGACGGTCTCGGTAGGGGAGGTGATAGTGGGCCTTGGAGTAAAGCTTCCACAATTGGGCAGTATTGTCGTCCCAGGAATGGGACTTGGGGGTAGGGCGAGCGTCCGGGAGGTCAAGCTGGGCCGAGTGGAGGATGGAGGAAATGACGGACATGTTTGGGAAGGGTGTGCCAGAGTCAGTGGCACTGGAATGCCAGGGATACGATGGATCAACAATGTTCATCTGTAATGGGCCTGGTGGGAGGTTAGTTAGCAGCGATAAGAGTGGGTGTCGGCGTTACTTACATGTGCTGGATGAAGCGGGACCGGGAAGAAGAAGGGTTGATCAAATGAGCAGAAGGGCTTGAAGAAAAGGAAAGAAAGAAAAAGGGAGAAGAAAGAAAGGAAAGAAGAGGTTAATGATGATATTTCATGGCAATGAATAAAACAAAGTATAATAATAATAATAATAATAAAAATAATAATATAATGAATAGATGCTACTAAAAACAAACAACTGAAATGGTCTTGATTCATGCTTCATCATCGGTTTATGCGGTTCCCGGTTACGTCAAATCACTGGATTTGTTCCTGTTCTCTCCTATCTCAGAGCTGGTCCCCCGGCCAATGACATTGATTGAGGGTCTCTATTTAATCATTATACTCATCATCATCATCATCATCGCCACTATTGTTATTCTGCTATGAACCTTTCAATGCCCAATGCTCACCGCCGGATAAATATTCCACGCACCTTGTTCTTATCCGACCAATCACAGCCAGCAAAATGATAGTTGCCATACCCACAAACGTAATAGCCGCAGGTTAAGGGTTTGGGGAACTCCCGGTAAAAACAGGAATAAAATCATCACAAACGCAAAAGATTGAAACTGATTATCGATTAGACCAAAACTTAAATTTGGGACTTTATCAAGTAACCTAACCCTGACACAAATGACAAATGATTAGTAATGCTGACATAAAGCATTTAGTACTAAACACCAAGTCGTAAGGTTTAAAGCTCTTTGCCCTGAAAATAAGCTTTTTGTTTTTAAACCTCAAAAGAAGATTAAGTGCCAAAACAAAAAAAAGAAATGTTTTCTTTTCTTTTTTAACCAAAGACATGAAAATTTCATTTCAATTTTTTTTTTTTTTTTTTTTTCTCATAAAAACAACTTTACATTTCTTTTTATTTTATTTTGTTTTTCTGATAAAATCTGTTCCAAGCTCTTTTTTTTTTATTAACAGCGAGTATAACTTTCTCCGATTCTTCTACTTCTCTTGCTTCCTTCTCTTTTGTATATAAATTACTGCTCGTCGCCTGAAATCAAAATATAATTTTTGTACAACTGTTGCTCCCCTTCTATATGTTTGCGAGCTTATAGCCATCAACCACTATACGCCCTTCATTGAGTCTCTTAAACATACATTCACCATGATTGCTCAAAACAAAAAGGTCCAACTGCCCTCGATAAACTCGCTGCTCAACCAACCCCCATCATCATATACCGAGTCGCCGCGGTCACACAGCCAGTCGCCTCCGATGATGCCACAGCCAAACTACTACCAGCAGCACAGTGAAAGTAGCCGTAATTACACTCACCAACAACAACAGCAATTATATCCCCAGCATCATCAGCAGCCACCGCAACATCATTACCAGCAACCACCGCAGCATCATCATCATCATCATCATCAACAACAACAACAACAACAACAACAACAACAACAACAACTACAACTACAACAACAACAACAATACATTCAGCATCAGCACGGCCAGTATGGCCAGTATCCACAACCTCCTCATCTGCATCACCCCCAGCCCCCCACTGCTCACTACGAGCCCTCCTCTATTGCATATCCTTACTACCCCCAGCCGCCCCAGCACCAGCCGCCACAGCCGCTACCCACGCAACCACTCACCCACTCGCAGCAACCGCCGGTTGCTCCTTCATCTTGTAACTTACACTCGCCAACAGGTTCCCCCCCAGATTCCCGGGGCGTCAAACCCAAGCGCAAGCGTGCCACCGCCGACCAAATCAACCGGCTTAACCAGGTCTTTGAACAAACTTTCTTCCCCACCTCTGACCAGCGTCTGGACCTGGCCCAAGAGTTGGGTATGACACCGCGTACCGTGCAGATTTGGTTTCAAAATAAACGTCAGGGCTGGCGCTCTGAGCATCGTCGCCCCGTTCCGCGTGAACCTTTAGATGAATACAACCAGATGTAAAGAAATCTTTTTACTACCACTCACACTATACTTTTTTGACCACTATTACTGAAGTTTTCATTGCTGATTATGTACTACCCACCATAATTCTACGTAGCGTTTATTTTCTCTTTAAATCATTGGTATTATGCGTATGTTTTCAAAACTCCGAGACGTCTAAAGTCTTATGAAAGGGAGTTGACCTCTACCTCTAAGATCAGTAGCTTCAGTAGACGTGATTGAGACTACAGGAATCTCCATCCACATTATTTTTAAAAAAAAAAACTCTTTGAAAGATGCGATTGAACGATCTAACATAGGCAGATTCAAAAAAAAAAGTTTCAAGATGCCCGGTTATCTCGACATATTGTTGGGTAGCAGTAATTAGGTCTGGAATTTTGTCCAGAGCCAATATCAACCAACGGCCCACCCACCTCCAAAAGAAAACAAGCAGCAAGACCAAAAAACAATTAACAAAAAAAGAAAACGGATCTTATTATTGATATTTACTTGAAACAAGATCTTTCTAGTTAGTAGTTAGACTGGAGGAGTGTAGCTCAACAGAATTAGGTTGCCCAAAATAATAAAAAGTTCCAAATCAACTTTTTTTTATCGATATATTACTTTATGATTTATTGTTTAGAACTCTTTTGCTCACCTAGGGTGTTTAGTTCAATCTGCTCTTCTTTTTTGCACCGGACTGTCCTTCCTTAGGCTTCTCGGGTGAGAATCGGGGAAGGGGTTCTATCTGCTTCCACTTGGGCTGGTCTTTTTGTTGTTTTACTATTCATTATCGCCCCCCATCCAATCTCGAGTGAACTTGGAAATCGCTGTACGTTTTTCATGAGGAAATCCTTTCAAATATCGAGTGTTGCTACAAATAAATTTCGCCAACTTAAAAGCTCTTATTTCTTTTTCGGCCTCCCCAATATATACTCATGCATTGAAAAAAAAAAAAAAAATAAGACTAATAAAAAAAGTTTTTTTTCATTTTTTTTAATATTTATGAAATTTGGGACAATGCGGGATACCTTTTTTTTTTTCATCAAGAACTTCATTGAAGCATAGTAAAACAGGTTTGATTTTATTTTAATTTTGTTTTTTTGGTAGGAAAAGAAATGTTAATGACCTGATCTTTTTTTTTTTTGGGAAGATTTAGTGACGTTTCTTTTTTTTTGTTTCTTCTTTTAATTGGGGGTGTACATTTTCTCTCGACTAAACAACACCAACAACAAATGAAATATATATACGTGTGGATACTAGCATAATATTAGTTGGGTCTCTACATAGACAACTTGCTACATAAAGAGTTACGCAGGATATTAAAAAACTAGTTTGGGACAGACTACCAGCTCTACGTCACAAACATAAACAAAAGTAACTGCTACTGGGGATGAGAGAGACTGCTGCACCTCTGGAATACATGCACGCGTATGTATACGCCAAGGCGGAACTGTTTAGGACCAATCACGTCTTCTAGCGACAACTCGGTTGTGCTTTCTAGCTCCCCCGGACTCAACACTCCATTCACTACTAGGAGTTCAAGCTACGTTCTCACTAGGCCGTGCGAACCGACCGGAAACCGGAAGTTTCGGCAGCCTGCGGTCACAAAGAGTTTGATATAGCCCTAAAAAAGTCAAGCTGTGAAATATTGATTCTGGGCTTGTGCCGTTTCTAGTTTTGTAGACGGCCGGGTCTCAAGAGTCTCATAAATGTACCGAGTGCGCTGAAAACTACGAGTCACCCACGAGCCCTTAACAACCTCCTTGGTCTATAAGACTCTACAGGGAACGAAGAGAGGTCATGACAAGTCATTCCTTAAAGAAATGAAATCAACACAGATCTTTTTTTTCAAATCCTTGGTTTGATCCGGCAGATTTGGCCCACAAGTACCGGGATTTGAGACTTTGCTAGATACCAAATGCAGTAAATCCCGAAACAGAGCTGCCGGAAATACCAGCCATAACTAACGATTTAAGTAAAAACTTGAAACTTTTGCTAGTATTAGTAATTTACGCAGTCGGAATGTAGAGAGGGGCTGTTTCGTTACAAGCTGTAATTGTATATAGTTTTCATTTATTTATTATTATTGTTATTATTGCCATTCTTGTTATTATTGGTATTATTGGTATTATTGTTATTATTGATATTATTAGTATTATTGATATGATTGATATTATTGATATTATTGATATTATTGATATTATTGATATTATTGATATTATTGATATTATTGATATTATTGATATTATTGATATTATGGATATTATTGTTATTATTGTTATTATTGTTATTATTGTTATTATTGTTATTATTGTTATTATTGTTTTTATTGTTATTCGTGTTATTATTGTTACTCGTGTTATCCTTGTTTTTCGTGTTTTTCGTGTTATTCGTGTTATTCGTGTTATCCCTAATATCCCTAATATCCCTATTATTATTATTATTATTATTATTATTATTATTATTATTATTATTATTATTATTATTATTATTATTATTATTATTATTATTATTAGTATTATTATTATTATTATTATTATTATTATTATTATTATTATTATTATTATTATTATTATTATTATTATTATTATTATTATTATTATTATTATTATTATTATTATTATTATTATTATTATTATTATTATTATTATTATTATTATT
>QQZM01000038.1:0-74973 GCA_013365045.1 Geotrichum candidum | reverse complement strand
ATTATTATTATTATTATTATTATTATTATTATTATTATTATTATTATTATTATTATTATTATTATTATTATCATCATGTAAACGTTTTTATTGAGTTGACAGTATGCGAATTTTCGACCCATCTTGTAATTATTTGGAAAACAAAAAAAACAAGCGTGAAATAAGCGTGACTTGTTTTTCATAATCATATTATTAACCTAATTAAAAGTGTTTATGTTTTTCCTTTCTCTATGGGCTGGTTCAATTTCGCCGCTGCTTCCAGTTACAACATAGTGTTCTGCAGTCCACAAAGGCAAGTCGTTTCGCAGAAATATTGGCAGCATCCGTTCCTCACTGAGTCATATAGTGGGTGAGGGCGCTGTTGCTGCAACCATATAATGTCTAGATGGAGATGATGTGGATAAATACCAAGCTGGTTGTCTCACCTTCCTTAGATAGCTGCCTGGTCATAACAAGATCTCAGGAAGTAAAATAGAACCGTAGGTGTTTCGCCTAACCGAGCATACTGCAGCCTTCAGTTAGAAAAAAAAAAGGTACTGATTTTAGGAGCGCCTCAACCATTGGCCGGAGACTGACAGGGCAAAGATCATGAGCCGATTGTCTTGCCTATATTGTTTCTTCTTCTTTCTCCTGCACTACAAATAGTAGCGCGCATTTTTCCAGGTTCCCAGCCACAGCCTGCCCAGTAAATAAAGTCAGCACCCAGCCACAGCCTGCCCATTAATTAAAGTCAGCACCCTGACCAGTTAGGCCCAAGACAACTGGCAGCCCCTCTCCTTTGTAACTGCTTTTCACAAGTTGCATGCCCAAGATGGAAATAGAGTGGATGAACTAGCATTGTACTTTTGCTCAGACCCCTAAAAGCCTTCATCCGGCGGCTAGTTTACCAGCATTCTATTTCCGGCGCAGCATAAGAAAAAAATTAATATGAGCAACACCCCCCAAAACATGAAAATTATACAGTAACATAGAAAAAATCTCGTATTCATGGAAACCAGTGACCTCTACGACATTCTAAATCTTACTTATGCGTAAAAGTATTAGATACGATGATGCAGAGAAAAGAAAAAGTTTACATAAATTAAAACTACAAGCATCTTGACAGTTTCAGACTTGCACGACATGCTCGCCTAATATTGACAACTCAGAAGATTAGCTAATAGCCTACAGCTAAATAAACAAAACTGTCGATTCTGTAGGTGGTAGCAATGTATCCAAGCTGTCCGTGCAGACTGTCTCTTTTCCAACAGGCCTGAAAATTAGTACCTAGGTAAGTAGTACCTTTTAATTATTGGTTATGGCTATAATAATGGTAGTATACCCAACTTTCAGTTTTAACTCTGGTATCTGTGGAATGTACCAAGAACAAAAAGGAAATATTTTGGCGAAACCGAAAATATATTTTGTAACATCCAGTGTATGTTTGATAGAAATTGCTAAACAAGTCGGGTTGATATCAAATTTGAGTGTAATACTTTGTATCCTGTCAGTTCTGTCAAAAAAATATGAAACCGGTGCTACAACCCGCTCGTGATCTTGAGCCTTTCTTTTTGAACCTCTGTTGCAAAACCCCAGTTTTGCCCCGCTCATACCAGAACTCAGGCGTTACAATAGATATTTTTTACTAGCTTGGGTTTGCATTTGGCCGGGCCGCCTTTGCTGCTGCGTTGCTTTTAGGACTGCCTGAATTACTATAAGCCTGCTTTTTTTTTTTTTTTTTTTTTTTTTTTGGTTGTTTGGCTAACGTTAGCAACTTAATGCAGGCAGATTAATAGTTGAGATCAGCAACAGGTCTAAGGTCAAAAATTACGGCTGGTTTTGTTTGAAGAAGGAGAGGAACTTTTTACTGCAGTTCTGAGCTGGTATGATAGCTTGGGTGCCTAAAAAAAGATTCTGGGTTGGTTCCAGTGGTGCTGCCCTGGCCTCGGGTGAGATTACTGGAAGTTCCGTTTAGCTTGCTAACCTCTTTACGATATACATTCTTAACAGGACCAAAGACAGAACGTCGGTAGGAGATAGAAATGAAAACTTTTAGGTGATAAGAGAATCATACGAGTATTAGTTTTTAGAGCGCCATTCAAACAGAAATTCGGTATTCTGATGACTTTTGTGGCCTCCAACATTAGGTATTCTCTTCTCTCCCTCTTTTGCTGGCTTTATTTCGGGAATAAATATTTCTGTAGCCATAAAAGGGTGGTATTATCACCAATCAAGCCTTTTTAGGTTCTAAAAAGACGGTGGACTATGGTTGAAGTTGGAACCATATGCATCTTTGCAGCTTTCTCGTAAAAATCCCGTTAACGACGTTATATATTGCTAATTAAAGATCTTGCTCAGTGTAAATTTTCTTCGTCATTATAATGCAATGGAAAATAATACGATAGACTTATTTTGTCACAAAAGAACACGAAATTGATATGGACAGGAATTGTGATAATGGTGTTGGCTATTAGAGAAAAAAAGTTTCAAATACAGGCTGTTTGATAAAGGAGACATGGGACTTATATATAGAGAGCTAGAACCAGATCTCAGGGCCATTCCACCATCTGTATGTGCTAACAAGACCTGCCCGTCTGGAAATTCAGCAACTTGCGCATGGTTTCTTTTATCTTTTTTTTTTTTTTTTTGTTTTTCATCCCCTCTAGGATCTATAATCAATGCCCACTATTTTATACAATCCAGATTTACTCGGTTGCTGCTGCCTATAAACAGCGGCTTAGCAGTATTGTTCTCGAACTACACGTAAGCATTAAAGAGCGACTAGAGTCTGGCCTCGTTTTTAGTCTAGAGCCTGGTTTCACGTCTAGTTTTCGCGCATCTCTAAAGAGGGGGGTTATACATCACGCATGCCAGCAATCTGCCGTACCTGCTACATCATATTAGAACCCACTGGACAGCTTTATAGTGAGTAAACTACAGACTGTAGCTGGGAGGAGCAACAACTCAGTAGGCTCTGATTCAGAACTCACATCTTCTTTACCCAAGATCCATCAAATCATGAGCGGACTGTAGCTACTGTACGTTTATTCTTGGCAATAAAACACCACAACTCTCTGATTAATAGCTTTGTGACCACCCATTGTGATAGAGTTACCAGTGTAACTAACTTACCCTGAAAAACAAAAAACTTGCCTTTTTTTTTCCGGAAAGATCAAATCATAAAAATCCAAACAAGAAAACCGAGATTTCGATTTCTATAACCAAAAAAAAGAAGCTTATGACCAAACATGTTGCAGCCCGTTATTTAAACGAATTTATTATATACCAACCCAGTATACCACAACTTCAAATTCATACTTGAATGATGGTGGTGATTTTAAGCCTTTTTATCACCATGGCTTATTTTTTTTAAAAAAAAAAGTCTATACTTGTCTCACGATAAAATGAACGAAAGTGTGAACTAAGTTATGGTCTTCATACCAAGTGAAAACTTTAATGCTAATTTTTGAGGTTTAGTTTAGCTGCATCTCCGACGACGCTATACCAAATAGGAGCTAGTGCACAAAGGACTTTTTTTGATTAAAAAACGGTTTTGTTTTCTAGGTCCACACACATGAGCGTGTACGGATTTGTGCAGAAATATGCACTGCCTTTATGTAGAAAGTATGCATGCTGTATCTGTACTTGTCGCTGTTGTAGGCAGGCAAACTGCAATAGTGGTCATAGTTTGCAAAGTCTGCCCCTTCGCGGTTTCTCTTCGTCGTTTTGAAATTCTTTAACGCCTCCCCTGTAATAATTTGCCGGAATACACTGAGATAACTGAGATAGGAGCTTGGGCATACGAGGTGTTGCTCTATCAAGATTGTCTCCATACTTTTTCATCTTTCTCCACATTGTGGCTATGATCCCACCATCACCAAGTATCCATGTCCTTTTGTGAATAAAAAGACTCCTCTATTACCTTCTTTTTACCCCCAGACATGCAAGGTAGCTGTAGCTCATTTGGACCCGGTTTGAACCCAAAGGAGATGTAAGCCTACTAATTCTGGTTTCATTATCCCCGTCGATACCATGATATAAGCATTACTAATACCAATATTATTCTATCAAACTGCGCATATACTACAGCTCTGCCCACGCAGTCCCAAATATTGGGATCCTCGCATGTTTATGGGATGAGCTCTTTTTTTTTTTTTAGAAAAAAAAGCATGATGTTTTTCATTTTACATTTCAGCTCTATTAATATTCACTAAAGTTGCGCAAAACGTTCAAAATATGCTTCTGACTTTCACGGCATTGCTCAAGGCCAGGTAAATTCTGCCCAGTCATCCTGAACATGATAAAACGGAAAACAATTTTTGAATGGTCTTGTTCAAATTTAAAAATCCGCCTAGTACGAAGTGCTTGATTAAACTCGTTTTTGCGCAATGTTATTTCAAATTCCAGACATACAATAATATATCGTGTACACATTTGTAGACTGGAACATGATGGGGACTGCGCTGTCATTAACACTGCAGGCGTGGGCGTCAACTGTAGCTTTTATTACTAGATTGATAATCAGGTTGTTTTTTTAGATTCTTTTGTTACTATACTAAGAAAATTTACTTACTGCGCATATGGCGGAGATGTAATATTATTACTGCAGTTGATGACACTTTTCATTTTAACCTCATGCTTGTTTGGTACATCAAGCATTATGATTCCATAACTCAAATGGCGGCAAAGTCGGTGACGATTAGAGAGCCAGTCAATACTACAACTGTTGCCAGCAGGCTTACATCTAGCCACGTGTATTACGGATTTTAAAAGGATATAATTTATATACAACTCTATTCGTTTTCAGGCCTCTTATTATATGCAATGGTGGTGCTATAATTCACAGTTCTACAGTCGAGATTCCTGGCCAGCTCAATTGCTTTTGTAAGCGTATAACACCAAATCAATGTTTCAGGCCTCAAACCTGCTGAATCAAAAGTCCCGAATTCTTCTTGACAGGTTTGATTTGAAGTCACAAGAATAGCACAATGTAAAAGCTTTTGCATTGTACTAGCACTAGTCTTTTCTTTGTCTTGAGATAGGGTTTTTTCTTCTCCTTTTTATTTTCCAACGAAGAGCGCCGATGTTGCGAACAAGTTTTCTAGCATACATGCTGTTGTGCAACTGGATTTGATATTTGAGATACAGCCGCTAACAAAAAAAATTCCGGAATTGTTTAGCCTACCGTTCATCAGACTAGTAAGATCTGTGTTGATCGTACCAGAATAAATGTACGTCGATATACAAAGAATGTTGGATTATGTACGCAAGCATAACAAAGATCAACAAACCCTACTGTGTTTACAGTTAGGTACGGTACACTTTTTTATGGAGACTTCTTACCATCATAAAAAAGCTTTAAGCTTGTGAGCAAAGTCGGTAAAAAATGCCACCCAGTAACCCCTAGCAATAGGCAAAGACAAAACTCAGCATGGGTAATAAATTTTATTATTGAAAATTCGTGTGCTTCATATCCCATGCTCCTGCAACTCTTAAAAGATGAAAATAGTAGTTAATGTTTCCAGCCTTGAAGGCTCTTTTTCTTTCCTTGTTAGATCGGTTTCAAAAAATAGTTCCTGCATTGTGGCTGAAGTTGTAATTGCAATTTTCAACTACAGATGTTTTTCACCATGCTACAATAATAAGCCCTTTTTATTTTTTGTGGGTGTTTGGTCCAGCCTGTCATCTAATTTGCTTTTCAACCAACCAGCGTTGCTTATTTTGCGCTTGTTCTTGCTCAATCATAAATTTTCATGGGTGGAGATTGTAGGTTTCCCAGTGTACCTACTTCTAGCCATAAGTGGCGTAGTTATCTGTCCATGTTTTGTAGTCCAGTCCACGACCCATATTACCAAATACTTGATTTCTGTTTCACAATAGCTTGATGACTTCTTTTTTGCTCTTATTGTCTGAGACTAAGGTTTACACTCGATTCTGGCAACCATACTGGCAGCAAAATGTGAGAAAAGTTTTTAGCGGTCTTGGCATTAAGTTTATTAGCTTCCTAACATTAGCTCATTAAAATGGTTACGCTTATTTGCTTATACTAATTCTAGTTAACAATACCTAATCAGACATGTAACTTTGATAGTGCTTTTTTTTTTTTTTTTTTTTCAATAGCAGTGGCCTTTTCCGTCTGCTATCACAGTCCACCGAAATGATACAAAAAATAAAAATTTTAACTGTAGTAAGACTACGGGATTTTGTCTTCTCAGGCTTTTGTCAAGCGAAATCTGAAAACCTTATACTTGAAGACCTTTAACTTTGGAGATTGAAAACAGAGGGTTGATAGCCCCCTTAAGCCAGTTCATATAACCATGAGTTGGTACTGGCAGCCTAAATTGTGATGATGTTGCAGATCTTAAATAAACTACGAAAAAATATTGGTATACTCAGACTCTACTTTGCCAATACGTTGACTTACAAAAATATACATAAGTTTGGCCATATCTATACTGTGTAGCGAGTAGAATAACTACCGGTGCTCTAAGAATGACGCTTTGTGCTACTGAGAAGTTGTAAAAACTTGAAGATCTACTTGGGGTACAACATGAAAAAGCTGAAACCTCTGCAATTTTATTAAAAGCTTAAAATTACTGTTCTTAGCGGTTTTGGATACTTGACCTTGTTTACAGGCCAGATTTTAAGCCTGTTGCTTTTCGTTATTATTTAATGTAGGGCACCAATGAAATATATCGAAATAGGGGAAATTTAGTAGCCATTCATAGCTTTTCGTCATTTGACGAGTTTTTTCTTATGGATCTCAAGTTTTCAGCAGAAGCTGCAAAGATAGACATAACAAGCCAATATGACCATGTAGATTCCAAAGGTTCACTACAGAATGCCAGCATAGCTTTATTTATTAGTCTTTGTAAATTACGCTGTAAGTTGCCATAACTAAATTATTCATGCTTCAAGTTAGTAAATGTAACTAGAAGCTTTTCGAGACCTATGAAATCTGGTTTTATTCATGCTTACTTTTCTAAATGTAGTAAAAAAAAATTACTAAACAATATGGATCATATAATCAAATACTCTCTCCTTCCAAGCACCGATTGATGTTTCGGATAATTTCTGTTTAACAAGCTCTCGCTTTAACTACCTATTTCACCTCACCATTGCCTAGATTGCTGAGAACTCTCGTCCCAAACTGTCCATCAGTTACAACCTTCCTAGTAAAAACATTCTTTTCAAGTAACATCGGAGAGTGACAATCCACAATTGGTTTTGTAAGTATTCTTAAACAACAATCGTAACAGCGGTGTGTCTGTCTGAGATACTTTTATTTCCCGATTTCGGGAAGTCAGCAATAATTTGTAGCCCTAGTTTGGCAATTCATCATACGGAAGAACACTGTATGATAACTATTGCCAGTTTTCTTTTTTGCATATTAAATGAATGCTTTGTCTTTTCTATACCGATCAATTCACTTCATTATTTCAGTTTTGACTTGGGTAGTGAGTCACGTGCAATGCTAGAAAATTTTTTATCAACACCAACTACCTTCTTAAGGGTGTTGATATCCAGTATTCGGTTTCATTCGTGTTTTGTGCTTCCTTTGTTGCTAAGAGTAGCCGGGGTCAATTTTGGTCAATCTCCTGTATATAACAGGTAGTCCGTGTCATGGGTTTGCCATCTTCGTTGTCTATCTTCAAGTTTTTATCTTCGTTTTTCCCACCATCCACCTCAAAATCATTTATTCCTCACAACGAGAACTAGAGCCTTCAGGGACGGATTATTCAGAATGTGTCTAGGGAAGCCTATTAGGTTTTTTTGCCATAGTTTGTTCATACCCTTTTGATCTGCTATTTTTTGATAGTTGGGGCTTTTAACGTCATCGCAGGACGTATATTTTAAGTATTTTAATGACCCGCTTTTCGATCGGGACTGAGCCAAGAAGACAAGCCATGCAAAGCTACTAGCTAGTCATGTCGCGGGTTGACTGTAAATGTTCATGCACATATATTAGCCTGATGTAGATGAGTATGCGTTCGATTTAATGTGAATAATACGGCAGACCAACTATGTGCAATATTTAAAATTATTATACACCAAGTCTGATGGCTTTACTTCTCTTTGATGCCGTTTCTTTATACATTGTCCGTGAACGAGCATTTTCTTGAGCCGGCCAACATCAAAAAAATTTTTCATACAGCAGGAATAAATTCCCAAAAAAATCCTGTTTCATTAAGCCCACTCTACTGCACTCCTATATTCTATGGTTTACAATAAAGCCGAGGAAAAGAAGAAAAAAAAAAAAATTCCCATTTTGGTTTCTTTACTCTGGTATTAGCTCTTGGGATGTTGTGAAGTCTTTCTACGATGTGTATGCCATGATAGTGCTAACCCAAAAGCTAGAAGCTGAAGTGTCTCTGAATTTATCGAAACTCTAGTAACCTTAGAGTGCCACGCGGCAAAAAAATTTTGATGCTGGCAGGATTTCAGACTACACCGTAACCGGATGGTAACGTAAATTGTCTGTGGAGAGCTGGCCTGGTATTTGAGAAAATATCAATAGATACAGACAGCGAGCTTCCGCTTTTGAGCTCTAAAGAATTTTGGGCATACATTACAGAAAGTAGAAGTCTTACAGCTTGATAATAATTGTCCGCTAGCAGCTTACAATATCTATTTAGAGCGCTGGCAATCCTAGAATAGAAAGTGTTGCAGTGGACCTGACATGGGAGACTGTTTTTGGTAACCAGATAGGAACGCCGGGGCTAATTAAGAACTGTCAGCCAGTTAATTAGACAAGAACTCAAAATGCTTGGGGAATCAAACTATTAATTCTATTTGGATCGCTACAGTTAGCATGTTCCAGTTTAATAATAATATACATGATAATATACCTTAGTGCCTGTATAAAACACTTTCCAAAAAAGTATCGAGTCATATTAAATCAATAAATAAATTACGTCTCTTATGGGTGGACAAGACAGTTGTGTGCAGTTTCAAAACGGGCAAGGCTGACATGATACTGACATGGCTTGTCCGAAGGAACTACAGAGTACAAAAAGTTGAATACGTTATATACTGCATATTTACCATATACTGTATTCATGTACTTTGCTGCAAAAAAATGCACCTAATACCAAGCGGATGGTACCACTCTATGTTTGGCTGTTTAACACAACACACACTGATAGTCAGATAGACAAACACTCCCATCCTCGCTACTATGGGCGCTCGTCAAACCCAACCAGCGATTCCAAAATTTGTTATCCAAGGGCCAGTAGTAACCTGAAGAAACATAGTACGACAATGAGCTCTGTTATGATTAAGAATATACATAAGCAGCAGATATGTACAACCTCGTATAATTGCTTTTCATGAGACTTCCAAGGTGATAAATAAAATAAATCCTACATGACACAGAAGTATATGTCCTCTCGGATTTTTTGTTCCGTGTCCCTTTTTTTTCCTTTATTTATTATTATTATTGTTGTTGTTAGCATAGTGTTAAAGATGTTTATTGAGTATATTTGTCAGAATATGACTGAAAAACGGCAAGCCATCCGTGAAATTAGTCTTCATTTTTCGAGGTAAAGGTAGAAACATACAATTGAAAATTATAATGAAAAAGTACTAGTTTGTTTAATGATTGGTTTTATGTTTCTGCTCAAGATCCCTTTGTTTGCAGTAACCAGGATAGAATTATCTTAACCTGTTCTGTGTGAGTGTTTATGTTTGCTGCTGGTGATACAAAAACGCATAGCTGCCTTTACTTCCCCTAAACAGTGCTAGTTTAAAGCCCGTATTGTAAATGAGGCGGTCGAAATAAAGACGACTAATTTTCTCGTCTGATAATTTGCTTTAGCATTAAGTATTTTAAATCATTGGTTTCGTCGCCCGGTATTGCAGGGACGACTGGTGGCCTCAACTGAGAGGACGGAAGATCAAGAAGGCTTGGAAGTTCAAACCATATAAAACTTTTTTTACAAAGCTCTTTAGGGAGTGCATAAGGATAGGCTGTTATCCCAAAGTATTTTGTAAATGCTTTATGGTGTCACTATGGAATAATAGAAAGACTGAAAAGCTGGTCCATAACTTCCTTGAACTACGTCAGTAATACTCTGAAGAAGATTATACAGAGAAAGCTCTCTGCGCTCAACTTGAAGAACATTTTAAATCAGGAGCTACCGAAGAAATCTTCCAGGACAGAAGACCGCCCTGGAAGAATTTCGGGAGCAGTAAAACTCAAAAATCCACCAATAATGCTAGTAGTCTCAAACTGTGGATTTAAACCAAGATGAAATTAACCTGGAGATCGAGCTACAACTCTATAACCAAAGACAGCTTCTGCAGAAAGTACTCCAGACCTAGACTATATAGGAACTCAGACAATGACAGTTCCCTCTAAAAAGTCATGCCAAATGCAACCTGTCATACGCCTCATATATTCGTACAGCTGAGAATTGGTCGCAGCGCCCTGGAATCTTGCTTCAAAAAGTGGGAGTCTCGGGATGAAATCACAACTGGTAATGCGGTCAGCCTGAATCGGTTGACCACCTCCTGAGAGACTACGCTTTTTGCGGGTCTAGATGTATTTACCTAAAAGAAACCTTTTTGAAATTTAATCTCCATGCTTGCTTAGATAGCAAGGGCATTCAGGCGGTATCCAAGTTTCTCGATTCACTATCGCGCCTACTCAACTAATGATTAACAGCATGGCATATCGAAGTTTAAACAACATTCCCTTTCACTTAGCAATTAGACTACAGTAGTAATCTCAAAGGATTGTTCCTTACACACAAACTGTGTCCACGGAGAATTCAGCACCATCGAATGTTGAAACCCCAAATATTTATTAGGACAACCGCTTGATCAGCCTCACGGAGAAACTTATTCCAGAATTTAATATCTTCTTTTTATATTCTTGCTATTATATTTTGTAACTTTCTAAGATTAGGACAATAAATAGATTTCTCATATTATTTGTCCTTCGTTGCCAGAATTTACTTTTGCACTTCATGGGTATCGTGCAACATTGGACCTTGAGTTTTCATATTCAACAATGTTGTCGGTATATGTAGAAAAACTCAGAAATTGTGTCCTGTTCGCTTGCAGACCTTGCATACTCAAAATTAAAATGACTTGGCCTGTTGGCTGCTAGCCAGTGGGAGCCACTTCTTAAAGCTATGGGGCATGCAAGTATAATGTCAATATGGCCTCAGTTTATGCTTTTGTTTTTTGGGCTGTATGACTGAGCGTAACCATCTACAACTCGTAAGTCGCGCAACGACCAGCAGTCACCATTGGATATTCCCACGATCACACTTAGCTCGCGTTACCGTATCATGACTGTGCTTGTTCGGTAGAAAAAACTAAATACACATCATGGCACATCTGCCGGAGCAGTGAGGGTGGACCTCTACAATCGTGCAGCATGGATACCATATCAGTTTATTATCCTTATGTAATAAAATAAGGAAAAACTTTTTTGAAAAATAAAGAATAAAAAAAAAAAATTCATCCAAATAAACCAATAAAAGAATTGTAAAGAGATGCATGTTCAAAGGCGTCAATTATTTAGAGAAAATAGCCTTAACAGAAAGCGCTGGAGGTTTAGTCCTTAAAAGAGCCAGACTTTTCATGAATATGTTCATGTGGTGAAGAAAGCCTTTGATGCATAGAACCTGGTAGGTTGATGCTAGGAATTGGTTGCTAAAACCCTGGCAAGCCGCCCCAGTGAAGCAGATCATCAGCAGTAAAACAAACAAGTGCAGTAAAGTGTATATCCTGATGAAATCATTTTTTTGGTATTAAATAGAATTCTAAAGTCAAGCCATTTTAAAGCTTATTTGCTCTTATCGCGCTTAAAAATGCAGAAAATATTTCCTCAATACATGTCTTTATGTAAAAAAAAGCCTGCGAGTACTCTGCTTTCGATGAAGATTATTTAAAAGAAAAGGTTCGACGCATGGCTAATAATAGGGTGTTAAGATACGGGAAAAGCACTGTCGAGGTTTTAGCTCATTGAAAAAACCTTTGCCATATAGCGCCACATGCATGATACAGTAATAGTGTTGATGTTCAATTGCTTTATCGTATTTATTCCTGATTTGAATCTGCCAGAATGATACCTTGTGGATCGCTTAGTATTTTCAGCTTGTTTGTGCTATACACATCTATTTTACGATGGTTGTGAGCTCAAATATATACCATTCCAGGTATTAATATTTTTTTCTACTTTTATTAATCTCAGATTCTTTTGAATATTCCATTTATTTAGAAGTAAAGTTTTGACTTCTAAACCTTTTTCCACCTTGATCTGCGACGCCTGGGTTTGGAAGGTAATGTTGCAACTTATCCCCATCTCTGCTCTACGTATGGCCCTATCAGTTGTATTTCTAGGAATTTGGTTGCAATTTAACTGAGCTCTTCGTGTTCTTTAAAAGTTCTCATCAGTTTTCTAAATGTTTATGTAGTTAGTAAATATCGACAAATGTGATCCTTGGTTATTTTCAAACCTTTGAGTTTTAAACAAGAAAAGATTTGTAATGCTAATAAAATATATGAATCTGATATCTTATCACAGTTAATATTCAAGCTACTCAGTCATCTAGCAAGTAACCAGCCAAATCAAAATAAGAAATTATTGAATAATATAGATATTCAAGTTTTTTTAGTCAAGCTGCTTGATTTGTAGTCACATTGACCATAATACTTCAACTATATCTAAAACGTCAATACATGAGCATATTATTTGATATTCATGCCTGCTCATTCCTCAAGCTGAGTAACAATAGCAAAATTTATATTTGCTATTAGTTTCCTTCCTTGTAACTATTTTGCTTGTTTTATTTGTATTCGTGTTTCTTCATTTACGTCCTATTTGAGCAAAATGCTACACTTATGAGATTAATGAGTTCGCAATCCAACTATGACTTTTCAAATATCTTAAAAGCATTATGAGTTTATCATTTCTTTTCTATATAAGTAGCCCTATTCTGTTTAAAACTGGCAAACTCCATGTCTTTTAACAATCTTGTCCCTATTACCAGCACGCCCATAACATAGATAAAACAAGGATCCTCATATATTGACAGTACGACTGCAAAGTATTTAGCTGTTCTCCATATAAACCCATTATTTCTAGCTTAGGTTCGCTTAAAGACTAGAGCCGATTCGCCTATTTTTAAGAGCATTAAAATCAAGGAAGATCATATATTAGTCTTGGTTGACAAAGAAAGGCTTAATCTTTAGTCCTGCTATTGACTATCAAATATTCAATATTACGTTATCATTTGACATAACCTTGTCATCATATTTACTGTTGCTGTAGTAACTGCTGACACATCACAACCAAAAGGCTTACCTAAATGTAAACAAAAAAAAAAAAAACAAGAAAAACAACAACATCGCCAATGATAATGATCTCCTTTTTTTTTTCTTTTTACTCTCCTTCCTCCTTTTCATAACCTCCAACTTTTTATCCTCCAATCACCAAGTTCATCATCTCAATTCTACCCCCCCTGATTCTTTTTTCTGTCCGCATAGTCGCATAAAAGAAATAACAATGAGAGAAGTTATCAGTATCAATGGTATGTTCTGCCCCCTTAAACGGACTCTTCAACTTTTTTCCTGTTTAGTTTCAACTTGCAATTGAATTGATTTCTAACCTTTGCCTTTTGCATCGCAACAGTTGGTCAGGCTGGTTGCCAGATTGGTAACTCCTGCTGGGAGGTATGCTCTACTGAATTACCCTCTCTTGCATTGTCATCACTAACGTTTTTTTTGTTTTTGTAGCTCTACTGCTTAGAGCACGGTATCCAAGTATGTATTTCTAATACCCACATTCCCCTCCTCCACATTCTAACTCTCAATTGTAGCCCGATGGTTACCTCGCTGGTGAGAAGAACCAGGGCCCCCGCGATGAGGGCTTTTCCACTTTTTTCTCTGAAACTGGTAGCGGAAAGTACGTTCCCAGAACCGTCTACGTCGATCTTGAGCCCAATGTGGTTGATGAGGTCCGTAACGGTAAGTACAGAGACTTGTTCCATCCCGAGCAGCTCATCACCGGCCAGGAAGACGCCGCCAACAACTACGCCCGTGGTCACTACACTGTCGGCAAGGAATTGATCGACCAGGTCATGGACAGAATCAGACGTGTTGCTGAGAACACCTCTGGTCTTCAGGGCTTCCTCTTCACCCACTCCTTTGGTGGTGGTACCGGTTCCGGTTTTGGTGCGCTCCTTCTTGAGCGTCTCTCAGCCGACTTTGGAAAGAAGTCCAAGCTTGAATTCGCTGTCTACCCTGCTCCCCAAAACTCTACATCGGTTGTTGAGCCCTACAACTCCGTTCTCACTACCCACGCCACCCTGGAGCATTCCGACTGTACCTTTATGGTGGACAATGAGGCTATCTACGACATTTGCCGCAGATCCCTTGACATTGCTCGCCCCTCTTTCAACAGCTTAAACAGACTTGTGGCTCAGGTTGTTTCCTCCGTTACTGCATCCCTGCGCTTTGACGGTTCTCTCAATGTTGATCTTAACGAGTTCCAGACCAACCTGGTCCCATACCCCCGTATCCACTTCCCCCTCGTCACCTACTCCCCCGTCATTTCTGCGGCCAAGGCCAACCACGAGGCTAACTCCGTCCAGGAGATCACCAACGCGTGCTTTGAGCCCAGCAACCAGATGGTTAACTGCGACTTGAGAAACGGCAAATACATGGCAAACTGCTTGCTGTACCGCGGTGATGTTGTCAACAAGGATGTTCAACAAGCCGTTGCCTCTATCAAGGCTAAGAAGACTATCCAGATGGTTGACTGGTGCCCAACAGGTTTCAAGATTGGTATCTGCTACCAGCCTCCTCAGTATGTTCCTGGTGGCGATCTTGCCAAGGTCGACCGTGCTGTGTGCATGCTTTCCAACACCACTGCCATCTCCGAGGCCTGGTCTCGTCTTGACCATAAGTTTGATCTTATGTACAACAAGCGTGCCTTTGTCCACTGGTACGTTGGTGAAGGTATGGAGGAAGGTGAGTTCTCCGAGGCCCGTGAGGACCTCGCTGCGCTCGAGAAGGACTACGAGGAGGTCGGTGCCGATGCTCCTAGCGATAACGAAGAAAACGAGTACTAGTGTCTTTTTATTTTAGTAGTAAGAAAATGTGTAATTTAGTCTAATAATAGTTAACGTCAAACGGATCTGGAGGGGTGGTTTCATTGGTATAGTTATCATCGGGCCGTGATTAAATCTGGAGGTTTATATCCGGTTTGCTAGGGCGTAGGCCGATGTTATCAGTAATGTCTTGGGCCGTGGGTCACCCCTGGCCCAGGGTTGGGGTCGGCTATCTACCTATCACTATTGCACGGCAATATAAAACACGACCAGGTTTCCTGAAAAAGTTCTAATTTCTTGAATTTTTGTTTAGTTTTTTTTCTTCGGAACAACTACAAGACCATTAAGAATAACAACAATGTCAGAGCAACCCCAGCAGCAACCTCATAAGATCATCAAGGCGTGTCTTTTTGACATGGACGGACTCCTGATCAACTCGGAGGAAATCTACACTCAAGTCACGAACGAGGTCCTTGCCGAGCACGGCAAGGGAGAGTTGCCTTGGGAGGTCAAGATTGAGCTCCAAGGCCGACCGGGTCCCGATGTAAGTGATTCTTGGTTGTTTTCCAGACGAATTGAAAGCGCCATAGTGGACCTGGACTGAAATTTTTCTTTTTTTTTTTTTTTTTTTTTACCTCAGGCCTGTCGAGTTTCATCAAGCTATATCCGTGCTAACTTTGTTTTGTTTTTTTTTTTTCCGTATTTCTAGGCTTCAAGATACTTTCTCGAATGGTCAAAGTTGCCCTACACACCCGATGAGCTCTTCCAGGAGACGTCCAGGCGTCAAAAGAAGCTGTGGCACAAGACCGAGTTCATGCCCGGTGCCGCCGAACTGCTTGCACACCTTGCCGAGCACGACATTCCGATCGCGCTGGCCACCTCGTCGCACCGGATGAACTTTACCCTCAAGACCAACCACTTGAACAAAGGCGGATTTGAGCTTTTTGGCGACCACATTGTTGTTGGTGACGACCCGCGCATCCCTGCTGGCCGCGGCAAGCCTCACCCGGACATTTGGCTTGTGGCGCTTGAGTCCCTCAACGCGGAGCACCGCGCTGCGGCTGCAGCTGCCGGCCGCACGTTCACGGATATCAAGCCTGAGGAGTGCCTTGTCTTTGAGGACGGCTTGCCTGGCGTCACTGCTGGCAAGGCCGCGGGTGCCACTGTCATCTGGGTCCCCGACGCGCGTGCCCTCAAGGTCCTTAACGGCCGCGAGGTCGACATCATTGGTGACAGCGGCGAGATCCTTGAGTCGCTTGCGCATCTTGACAAGGCCAAGTACGGTCTTGACAAGCCGCGAACCACCCAGTAAGGGAAGAAGGGTTTTGTAATTTTTCAGAAACTTAGATGTAAACTGAAATAAAGTTATCTGTAAACATAGGACCTGCGTTTAACTACCCCAAGTTCCAGACAAAAAACAACATGTTGTTATCGACCAAAAGCTTTAAACATTAATTACACATGCTTGCCCTGGCCAACAGAATAACATATATAGACCAACTTTGATGTTTACCAGGCCAGGTATGTTAATGGCAATGACTTGCTATGAGCGTGCCAAGTCATAATCTAGCTGATCTTTTATTGCTTATTTCAACTATGCTTTATTCAACTTAGTGTTCTTGGCGAGTGTATTTGTAGTGTCTCAGAATCTAGAAGCAGTGCACATATACTGATAAATATGGCCTACAGCTGCAAATGGTAATTCGTTTGTTTAGCGACAATCAGGAATAATAGTTCCCTTTCCTGGAACAGTAAGGCAGGATTGAAGGCGGGTTGTCAGGCTCTTTCCGATTCACTACCGCAGCTCCCCAATCGGCGGCTACCTTCACAACATAGGGCTGTCTTGTCAGACTTCCCCCGCTGAGATACCGGCACCATCAAGTGTCGAGCCCCCCGAGTGGCTGTTGGGGCGGCGACTCGATCCGTCTCGCGGAAGAAACTGGTCCAGAATTCAATGGCATTTTAATAGTCATAATACTGCATTCTATTTAGTCTTTCTTTTAATTTTTAGATACCAGGATGCTAAACAGATTTACAATAAGGAACAGAATGTTTTTTTGGACTAGCACTGTGTCAGCCCTGTCAATAGTCTCCGAAAAAAGTTTTTTTTTTCAGATACACGGGGCCTTTACATCCAAACTGACTAACTGATTAATTACGCAGGAAACACCGTTGGTATAATGTGAACAATACAAGTTGCAAACGGTTTTTTAGCTTTTTGACTCTGCAGGGTCTGACCAGGTCGTGGGGATTTGTATACCTAAATGGGACACAAGATTAGAAGAAACAAAAAAAAAATTGAAAAAAAAAAAAAAGTAGCCTTTTCGAGGCCAGACTTGACATAGGAGACTTTCCTTGAATTGAGCTTTAATGGACTATAGTGTTGATTTAGCAAAGTCTAGATTGTTACAAGCAGTTTATATCTACTTTGCATATAACGCCAAGTAAGCGAGAATAAAACCAGATTGCATATATATATTTCGCTGCACAGGCTGAAAGAAAGAGCCCTCGAGCTTATTGTACCTGGCTGTTATCTGGTTATCTTGATTAATGCTATTTTTCTTTTATAAAAAAGAATAGTAATCATAATAAAAAAAATTAAAGAGATATGATGGAACCCTCGATCAAACTCTTTTCAGTCGGGTATTTGTCAACCCTATTAGACGGCTGAAATACGAGTTCCATAGTAACAAACTGATAAAAAGGTTTGCATCCAATTGCTAGTAAACATATACTGGCCGATCTCTCTTTGCTTCGTGTACTGTTTTATCACTAAGCTACCTGCATGACCAAGCGGGAGTTTGTAGACACCTTGTAGACACCTCTTGGCTAATTCACCAAGCAATTCATCGGAGAAAAAAAAAAATAAAAAAATAAAATAAAAATACATGAGCATTTGAAATAAATATTTGAAAGGTTATATTATTACTGATTGTCACTGTGAGAAAATGTAATAGCCCAGTGACTTGTCCAGCAGGTTAAAGGGTTCATGGTCGCCAAGCGGCGGCTCAAGATCAAACAGCTCCAGATCGCTACCGGCGATGGAGACATTGTTAACATTGCTACTGTGGCTGAAGAGATTATCATTGCTATTACCGTCATGGTTGATGCTGTTGCGGAGACAAGACTGGTCGAAAAGGGTTTTAAAATATTCATCACCAGGCACGCTGCTGCTTGGCTGTGTTTCATTATTCGTAAACGAGCTCAGGTACTCATCCAGGCTTTCTGAGGGCGACAGAACGTTTTCGCTGGTGTCGTAAAAAAAGCTCTCGACCGCGAGACCGCCAAACGACTCATTGTTGCTTGACGCTGCACTGTGAAACAAATCAACTGGACTAAACGGCAACTCGACTTCGTTTTGTCTCTCCTCTTCTAGGTCTTTCAGCTGGCTTAGATCGGTTCTATTATCATCGTCTTCTTCTGGCTCTGAGGGGTTGGGACTCAGCGGCAAAACCTTGGTCACCTTGGATGCTGACGTCATCTTGGTGCTGGTGGGCAATGCCGCTGTCTTTTTGTAGCTGCGCTTGATTAGCTCGTGGTCGATAACAGTATTCTCGTCAAGCTGGGCTATTTGGCTAATAAGATCCTCCACTTTCCCCGCCATTTTGCCATGCCGGGCCTCCCAGTACATGCGCGGGGTCATGCCTGTGAAGCGTCGAAACACGCGGTGGAAATGCCATTGGGTGAACCCCACATTTTCGGCTAAGATTTTCAGGCCCGGGGCGCTTTTGGGTGAGTTATCCAGCAGCCGGCAGGTGGCCCGGATCACAGAATGGTGGGACTCATGTAGGGGAAGCATGGGCTTGCAGCGTTTGCACGGTCGGAACCCGGCCGCCTCGGCTTCAGACACGGTATCGTAAAAGACAACATTCTTCTTGCGGGCAAGCCGCGCGGCACAGGTTGGTCGGCAGTAGATACCAGTGGACTTGACACAGTAGAAAAAGCATCTGGCGGCTTTTTCATCGCGGGAAGAAAGGGCTTCCCATTTGGACTCGAAATCGGGGTAAAGGCTTTTGGATACCATGATGTATATATATATATAATTATGCTTGGGTTGATGCAGAGTAGTAGAGCCACAGGTTATGCAGATGTTGGAATGGCTAATGAGAAGAGAACGCTGGAGTAGTGGGCTGAGGGTGATGGCGTCGGTGGTAGAACTCTGGAGTTCAGTATAATTAAAGCTTGAAATAGATCTCTCGAGGAAAAAAACGACAATTAAAGTAATAATTTCAAGGAAGAAAAAAATGGTAGTTGAAGGGAAAGGCCCTATTTTATATATACTGTTTCTGTCAACCGGCAGAAGATGGCCGTTTCGAGGCTGGCGGTGATCGCAACCTTGCCTTAGGCTTAAATCTGACACGGGTAAGCAGCTTTGATAAAGGTGAAAAAACACTATAGATATCATGACTGCCAGTAATAATCGGCCGGAACGATCCCCCCAGAATTAAAAAAGACTCTGCGGCTTTGGAGATCCGCTTCTATCTCTGGCCAGTGAGACGTGAGGATTTCTTTACCTAAAACAGTTAAAGCCGATATCTCTGCACATTACACCCCTTGACCGCTCTAGTCACGTGCACGGACACTTATCGTTTTCCACGTTGCTTGAGCTATCGATTGTGTCCAATATCGCAGATTACAAAACGACCAAGACAAAAGAAACATCTACAGTTTGAGCTCCTGTGATCTTATAAAGTATGCAGTGAAAAATCTCTCGGTACTCAGTAATCAACGACGGCTCATGGCCTACTGCTGGCCCATGGCTTCCTTTGTCCAAGCTGAAATGATAGATGCCTGATTGGCCAGCAGTATTGTATACCTCTATGTATGAGACACTCAATACACCCCACATATACATATCTACGAACTCTTGTATCTGCCAGTCAGAAGCCAGGAATTTGCACAACCAGCAGAGTCGACTTCTGCTCGGCAAATGTGTCATCCCCTACCGCCGACCTCAAGCTAGTTCATAGTTGCTAATATCAGTCAAATGGCCCAAAAGCGGTAATTGAGTTGAAGCAATATTCGATGCCTGTTCCCAAAAATAGTATAGGCAGAAAACTACCAAGAGCCGATTCAGCTGAACCAATACCAGATATCAACTGCAAGTATCATATTTTAATTATTTAATATCTTTTTACCCAGTCTTATCGCTCCGTTCATGAATCCAGAAACCCATGATATGTGAGAGGTTTAGGCAACATGACATACCACTCATAATCGGAAGTGCGGCTCGGCTGCTTAGTTGGGTTTAGTGCAAGGCTGGGAAGTGCTACTGATAACTCACCAAGAAGTTCAGTAAAGTAGCGCGCAGGTACCAAGAAACCAGTATTTTGAAAGAAACAAAAATATCCAGTAGATATCGAGTCCGAGGAATGATAGCGTATCGTTATTCTTTTTATAAATACCCAAATGGTGGCGAGAAATTGCACTCATATAGTATCAGCTATAGTTTGGATAGATACGTACGCCGTTATCGCCATCAAACGGACGCAAGATAGTCACAACAATTTGATTTGCTTGAGCTATTAGAAAGGGCCTCTTCTCTAAGAAAGCATTTTTTATATTTCAAATATGTTTTGTTTCAAATATATTTTATTTCAAATTTGTTTTATTTCAAATTTGTTTTATTTCAAATTTGTTTTATTTCAAATTTGTTTTATTTCAATTTATTTTCATTTAGATTGGTCAGAAAATATCAAACTAATTAACTTGTGCTTCTGCTTTCGACTTGCCTTATTCAGAATTGGATTCCCGAGGAAATTTTGACTAAGCAAACTGTTTATTACAAAAAAATAAATAAAAAATAAATAAGAAAAATTCGGGGTGCTAGTTCCTCTACGTGTCATCAGGTACCTCCTCCACTGGCAGAAATACTGTTGGCCCTGAGCTTGAGGGGTTGGTTAAAGCAACCAGAACCAAGTCAATTGTGATTGTTGACACAAAAAAAGAACAAAAAACAATCTCTTTTATCGATAATAGTAACGATTAAACATATGGGGGTAGTACACACGATAGCTGACGACGCCATGAGTGGTTTTTGGATAGAAGTGGTTGATAACCCTGATTTCAGATTGATTTCAGGCCAATGCTATTTCCAGCTCGACAGGTCTCATGTTAGATTCTAAATCCTTGCGGAAAACTACCACCTCTGGCCACCCTGTAGTTGATTGTTCTGGATTTTCATTTATTATTAAAATTTATTTATCTATTTTGCCTCTTTGTTTCTTCGGATGATAATAGCCTAAATGGACTTGCCAAGACTAACAACACAGTACGAAAAAAACACTACAGATAGCTCACCGGAAACCTGGACTCATTGTCTTAGCTCTCGTCACCGTTCATATTGACCATGCTTTATTCTTTTTATTTTTTTTTTATTTTTTTTTATAACTAATTTACAATACTGAAACATCATCCAAAATTCCCCAACCTCTAAACCGACACATCTGCTGAGTTCCATAAAAAAAAATACCCGCTAGATATAAACTGATTATCTATCTGTCTATCTATCTATCTATCTATCTATCTATCTATCTATCTATCTATCTATCTATCTATCTATCTATCTATCTATCTACCCGCTAGAGAAATACTACCGGAACAATCACGAGTTTCTTTTAAGCATAAGCTTTAGCATTATCAATCAGCCAATTAACTTTTGTTGGAAACCGAGGCCTCACTATATCCTTCTGCCCCAGACTTTAGCGCGTGCATTATCTCTGCAAGCATACATATTGATTGAGATGCTGGCTATAAAGTGGTGTGGGGACACAGGAAATTATGATTTTTGTTACTTGGATACTCATAATACTTGGGTCATGTTGCTGATGGGGGAGAGTGTATTAGCTTTGATCATTCCTGTTAAGTAGTTATAATTAATATTGATAGAAGTGGCAGAGTGACATACTAACATTTGTCTTTCCTGTACGCCGAGTGAGCTACACAACTTGGATGCCGATTGATAACTAAGGAACCGACCCTTATACTGATATAAGCCGGTTTACAGGGTCTCCTCAGCGTGGAGGCCTTTCGGCCCATAGGAGAATTCTGGCCTTCCCGAATTTCCGTGCCTACGGGTACAGGCGCGTTACATATTGCCCTAGACTCAGATGAGCCTGGTGTCTTTTCACTATATAATTACATAGATACCTAAATAAACAAGATATTAAATAGATAGTACTGATGCAGGGCGGTAAATATAGGTGAATGAAAAGCGCCAGCCAATGGCAGCCCAGTAGCAACTTATAAATCCCCATTATTAACTGAAATTTGTTGGCCAAGGCCAGAAACAGCCTTTTTAAATGATGTTGTAATCAGCCAAGAGTTGGCAAATAGCCAGGTTTTGTCAATTTCTAAGAACCGGCCTTGACCGGCTTTGACGGTGATTTTCTCTTAAACACTCAAACATTCAAGTTTCATGTCTCAGGGTCTATATCACGTGACAGAAGGCTGATAAAAGCCATCCTCCCAAAAGCAGTAAGACTGAAAGATTTCCCAGCTCAAACTGCAGCGCTTGGATTCTTCCAAATGATACTCCAAGCGATATATTGAATGATTTCACGACCTGGGTTCAGGATATAAAGACACACAAACACAAAGCCCTACCGTAAACACCTAAAGACCATCTAGTTTTACAATGTCGATATACGCGATGGGACTACCCGTCTCATTTCATCGGGAGCCCTCCTCATCCCATTGCAGAGATTATTATAGAGTCAGGCGAACAAACTATAACCACTTGGTAGCCACCATTGAGGTAAGCCGTAGCCTATTCGGCGCTTCTGTACCTACTCTTTGTGAACATTAGCTAACCTAAATCACGTCGCAAACTGCGGTTTGGTTCATCCAAACTTTTTTTTTTTCTTCTTTTTTTTTTTCCAGGCTCTGGTAGAGACTACACCGACTGGCACACTCAACGCCATGGTCGCCTCGGTGATGCGGCGGCTCCACGACATTTTTGGCAGCGTGGATGGAATCAAAAACCGCTCTCGTTTATATCGGGACATTATTACTCGGTGCCGCAACCGCTTCAACACGTTTTTGGACTACCACCGGAAGGAAGGCGAGGGTGGCAGCAGACTCAAGTCCCTTTTCCGCTACCACCGACTTGAGGACCGCCGTCGCGTAGAGCGCCGCCGACAAGCCAAGATCCTTGCTCTGCGTGTGTCCCTGCGCGAGCGACTTCAGTACCGGGGGCCGTTAATTTGGAACAAGATGTTGTGGAGGTTATTGAGGATCACATCAAAGCGGTAAACCCCTTGGCGCCTTTCAACAAAACCCTCCGCTCGGATGTGTGCCAAAGTCTACATTTTGGAAACTGGTTGATTCCCTCTCTTGTCTGCCAGCCATTAATGCTAAACCACCACGCGGGTATGTATTATGTACATATGTGTCTATACACAGTTATTTATTTCACATTTATCTTGTCCATGTTTTATTTCTTGGGACGCATAAAGTCGTAAAACCGCTTCTCAAACCCAGTAAAAACGCTAGTATGCGGGACCACGCCGTCGCGAATCCAAAACCCGTGGCCACCCATGAGGTTGGCCATGGCAATGTCCGTGAACAGGCGGTCGCCCACAACGGCCACTTGGCGGCCGCTTTCAACCAGGCCATCGCGCTGTAATTGCTCCAGGATCGCCGGGTAGCAGCCGGGCTTTTTCCCGCCGTGCTGCACAACGCGGACGCCCGTGGCGGCCTCGAGCTCGCGCGCCTGCACGCCCTTGACGTCGCTGGATGACCCCGATGTGTTGCTTACAATCAAAAGGCGGTCGCCCGGGTACTGGGCGCGCAACCGCGCCCACTGCTCGCGGTACGCCGGCCATACCTCGTTTGTATGCGGCGCCGCAAAGCAGTTGTCCTTATCCAGCAGCACCACCTTGATCTCATCCGCACTCCCCGCTGGCCCACCCGGCAGGGGCACTGGCAGTTCATTGAACGTGCTGACAGTCACTGAGGGAAGAAAGAGGGACGGGTTGTAAAGAATCCGCAGGGCGTTGATTGTGCCTGAAATGTTCATTATAATTGTTGTTTATTTGATAGTCCAAACATTAGGCTCATTTAGAAAAAAAATAAAAAAGGAAAAAGACTGGCATTTCTTCTTCATGTACACCCTCTTACGTAAAGCTATAAATAACAAGTGACTAAGCGTAGAACGAGACGCTCTTCGACTTTCTCGCCTGGACCTCCGTGATAGCCTCAACAAAGTCCTCGTGTGTGATCTTGGACTTGCCGGATCTAAGGGCAATCATACCGGCCTCGACTGCAACCGCCTTCAGCTGAGCACCGTTGAACTCGTCTGTGCTCCGCGCCAGCTCGTGCCAGTTGATGGAATCATCCACCGTCATCTGTCTTGAGTGAATCTGCAAAATACCAGCACGGGCTTCCTCCGTAGGCAACGGGAACTCAATCTTACGGTCAAGTCTACCACTTCTCAGCAGCGCAGGGTCCAGAACATCAACACGGTTAGTAGCAGCAAGAACCTTGACACGGTCGTCACTGCCAAAACCATCAAGCTGGTTCAGGAGCTCCAACATGGTTCTCTGCACTTCTCTGTCACCGGACTTGTCAGAGTCGAAACGCTTAGTTCCGATAGCATCCAACTCATCAATAAATATGATAGCGGGGGCCTTCTCCTTGGCCAGCGCAAATGCGTCTCTAACCAGCTTGGCACCATCACCAATAAACATCTGCACCAGCTGAGGAGCAGCCAACTTCAGGAAAGTAGCATTGGTCTGAGCCGCGCAGGCTCTGGCTAGCAGGGTCTTACCAGTACCAGGAGGACCGTACATCAATGCACCTTTAGGGGCTTTAATACCGAGTTTTTTAAACTTGTCCGCCTGCTTCATGGGGGCCACAACAGCCTCATCAAGCTCCTCAATCTGCTTATCCAGACCACCGATATCAGCGTAGGTCTCGGTGGGCTTCTCATCAACCTCCATGGCCTTAACACGGCTATCGTACTCGGCAGGCAGTGTATCTAAAACCAGGTATGAATCCTTGTTGACACCAATCAAATCACCAGGCTTTAAGGTCTCGGGGTCAACCAAACCAATTAATGGGAGAAAGATGGTCTGTCTAGTGGAGGTCTTGACAACAGCGGACTTGCCGATTCTGGCGGCGTCAAGATCAACATTGGCACCTTCCTCGGTGGCCTCACCCTCCATGTCAAGCAGCTCGACAATGTTACCGACAAGGTAAGGTAATTGCCTTTGAATAATGTTAGTATTTCCAGCATTGCAGATTTCAGACTGTGCACTTACTTGTTGTTCTCAATCTTCTCTTTATTGTCTTTAATTTTCTCGTTCATTGTTAATTTATCATGCGTTAACCTTTGGAACTCAGATCTCATAATTCTAATTTCATTTTCAAGCAGTTTCCGTCGTGTGATAATGTCGCTGGTGGATGCAGACAAGATTCCGTCGTCGAGAATGTCCTCAGCGACATCGTCCATCAATAGATCATCGTTTAATCCTTCAAGGGTGGCCATGTTAAATAAAATTGGTTTTAAAACTGGATTCTAGTTCAATTGGGTCGATTGGAAAAGTGACTGGCTTTTAGATAAATATAAATTAGTGGGATATAATAATTTCTAGTTGAATTATGACAAGAAAGAGAGGGTGTATGGATGCTATTGGGATATAGTGAGAGGAAGTCTGGCGGTGGTTTGAAAAAAGAGAAATTCCAGATAGGTGGCAAAATGAGAGGGTAACTGCAAAAATACTTAACACTTGGATATATTCCTATATAGCAAGTCATATGTACCAAAGCTTCAACTAATTAAGGTATCGAAACAAAGCAATAATTATAAAACAAATATTTCAATACGCTATGTTATTCTCCTTTTTACAACTGCGTACCAACACGAAGAATAAAATCTTCAGAGTCCCACAAAAATTATTCTTATTTGATTCAGACATGCCGGAATATAATAATCTGCCGGCATGCCTCTTTTAAAAGTTTTATTCATTATTATCGTTTTTCTTTTGCATCCTGATTCTGGATCTTCTGAAGACTTGTAGATCACAATATAAAAGGGTAATAGCCTTGGTTAAAGCCTACTTAAGTGCCGATACCCACATTGAAAGTCAATCACGTTGGGTCATAACCACCAATTTTTTTAACAACTACTTGGCAATAACAAAAGCATAAAGCCGTATGCCCTAGTAAGATTACTTTTCAGAAGACTGGCATTTATCATTTACTCACCCCTATACTATCTGGGGTAGTTCAGTGAAAATCTTCAGATTATATGTTTTGCAGAATATCTAAAATAGCATTAAAAGCAGACTGGCATTAAGGCATTGACCAAAGATAGACCCTCAACAACTCAAATTTTAGCTATTGAAAGGCAACATAGCAATGATGATAAACAGCCATAATCTATATTTATCAAAGAATAAAGTCATTTTCTACTTACAGTAGCCAAATAAGTAACCTTGCAAGAATAACTATTAATTTAAGAGAGGAAAGAAAATTAGTTATTCATCTACTTTTCTAGTATCAACCAAGACCAACCCTTATTGGTATAATTGTTTCAAAGAGCAAAAATTACACAAGAAAAAGAAAAAGAGGTGTTGAAATCGTGATGGAATCTAGCCTAAGTCAAAAATAAGAAGCCAAGGGTCATGCATCTTTTACATGAACCATGGCTATTATCATGTATTAGATTGCCATTCAGATATCTGTGCTATTCTGAAAACAAGGACAATCGAAATTAAAAAAAGAGCCAAAAAAATAGGGTCTAGAACTTATAGGCTAGAACTCCAAGATCCGATTGTATCCTCAAGGAGTACCAAAGGGCCTTAACTTCAAGAGGTTAAAAAATACGTGAGATGAAAGATCAACTTTTTAATTTTGAAGATCTTTGCTTCTTAACACTGCATGCTACTTACACGTCTAGATTTTCAAAAACCTAAATAGGCCAGTCCTTCAAACGCACAACTTGCAGATCAATATTAGACTGATAAATATGCTTTTAGAAAGAGCAGCATAATACCGCTATATTAATTAGGGAGGCTGCTGCTCGCAGCGTGAAGAATTCTTGTCTTTCAATATTGGGATGTTCGCGCTTTTCTCTAAAACCTACCAAGCTTGGGATTTGCATTTTATAAATGTGCTCCACCACTTTTTGTTTTTATTAATTTTGGTCTTTTATTTCTTTTTGTTTTATTAAAAAACAATCATTTCCAAGCGCTATAACCTCTACACGTACCAACTACAAGTGTTGCTGTGCGTTAATGAGAAGAGTACAAAAACATAGTAGCGCAATGAGAATAAATGGCTCCTATTTTAGAAGGTCCATGAAGTAAAACAAATAAATATAAATATAAATATTCTTAGACTGTTGCTATAACTTGTAAATCTTGAGCTTTGGATGAAAATACAATAGTTTAATTATTTGGTTTATTTATTGTTCACGATGCGGTGCAATAAAAATATTCTTCTAAGTAGAACATTGATTATCGCAATCGATAAATAGATAAATACTTTATTATCCTTATATCAAAAAAAATATAGAACAAAATGGCATACAAAAAAGATATGATTTTAAACAAACATTTGTTTCTATGAGACTGGCAAAGTAGCGGTATCAGCACATATTATGAGTTCAGATGTCCGACGGCACCGAATGCCGCATGAATAATTTCATATGGATTAGTATAATCAATGACAAAATTTAATAACCAAATTACATTTCTAATAATACAAAAAAAAACCAAAAAAAATTAAGAGCTTGTAAATAACTTTCACATGGACATAATAGTGACGAATAAAGACAATTGGGATCGAGTATGGTGATCATTTATACATTCGTGTCTAATAATACCGCTATGGCGTATTAGACACATGCCTTATTTCTTCTTTTGTTACATGGCTTCTAGATATTAAGACAAAAAAACTTTTCCATCTGTAAGGATCTGGACTTATCGGGCTTTTTAAGCCTACCATAGCTGACCATTTATCCAAAATAAAAAAGTATAATTCTGGGACCTAGAAGCCGTCACAATCCTATTCGAGTGGTTTCAATCTTTCAGCCAGCTGAGTTCCTTGTCAATACACAGGGTTATATGTAATAATATCCATACGGGCCGTTTCATGGACATCATAAGGACCAAGGGATCGTCATATTGACATCATAAAGCAGTATGGTCAAAATCAAAGGTATACGACGTAAAAATAAAGCAAAAAAAATAAACATGGGAAATCTATAAACTGAAAAATTATGTGGTTACAATTTCATTTTTGTTCAATCCTCAAAACGTAGGAAAATGGGGAATTAGCCTGATGACTCAAGTCACAGATATCAGTTTTAGTTTTTAACAGCTTTTCCAGATTGAACTCAGGTTTGATCACTGTCTCTCGCATTTTATTTCTTATCTCTTATCTAAAGAAGTAGAAAATATCTACAATAAGTCTGGCTGAGTTGTGCATGTGCCAATTTTCATTTAAGACTGGCTTCGAGGTTTCATCCAAAGAGATGCTTGAGGGAAATTAATAGCCTCAGCGCGACAACTAAGACAGAAAAAGGAGCCACGGTCCGCGTACCGTCGACGTGAGAGAAAACTCACTGAGAAAGGTAGTCGGTAACAATCTAGAAAGGTAAAGGTGTATAAGACTTAACACAGTGCAATACGAGGGAGGCGTTGAGCAACTTGGATATCGCTATGGTACGACGATCAGTGTTTGGAGTAAAGAGGAAGAAGGTGATGGTACAATCCATGTTGTTTAGTAAATTTAGAACAGCAAACAAGAATAAAAATAGACTATCATCGTAATCATAACAATACTTAAAACTTAAAGATAGCTTGTTTCACTATAGAAATTTTCTTGTTTCTTTAGTATACTGCAACTATTAAGGTTACTTTTAAGATGCACAAAGTATATTATATTCTTCTTATTCTCTTGAGAATCGTGGTACTTGTCTCGCTAAAAGTCTCAAACTTAATCGTTAATTTATTGTTTGAAATGAAAATTAGATACAAAGATTTAATTCAAAGTGTGCAATAAACCGGATCCAAAACAAGTACGGAAAATGTATAAACATAAAGAAAATATTGAGAGTTCTTAATTAAGGAGTTTGACTGTCAAATGATGTAATCCCAGGAAAACTCACTTTGATGATGCATGTTTTTATATTTGATTTTCAGCGTCTTTCATCTGATATAAAGCCTCTCTACTATTGCTGTTTAGAATTCAGAATAAAATGCGCTTTAGGTGTAGGCCTCTGAAAACAGAAAGAAACCATGCTCATGAGTGCAAAATTTGGGCACTGTACATTGAAAAAGCCTTGAGCTAATCCATTGAAATGAAATTTCATAAAAGTTTAAACAGGTACTTTTTTGACGATCTAGTGAGATGTGTTACTTAAATACTCTTTAGGTTCTAAGGTATTATTTAATGATCAGCTTGAAAAACATGAGTAATACTTTTTGTAGACCTATTCGTCTTGAACTTGCAGATCATAGAGCTGAAGGGAAGAGAATTTTCCAGGTTTGGCTCTGTTATTTAGGTAACCAACAGGAAGTGGCCGCCTGCCAGTAAACAAAATTGCAGAACAACCACCTTATATTCATTTATAGACATGAACTAAAACTCGAAATGCGGGTTAATGAAATGTAAAAATTAACAAATCTGGTTTTTGGGAGTCTTATCACTCAGTAGTTGAAGGGATTTAACATCGTGTTCTAATTATCCTAAGCTATGGTTTAAATCTCTATAGGATAAACTTTTACAAAGCAAGAGAGTTGAACTGATAGAGTCAGCTATAAATATAATGTTTGATCCACAATATAAAAGTCTATACAGAACCCACTAGAGCCCAATAAATCAAACTAGAATTCACTGTCTTAATAAAACAGTATATTTCTATCTGAAAAGGTAGATGAAACATTATAAATAAATCTGAAATAGATTAAAACCTCAAGATCTAAAACAAAATGTTTACAAAACTGTGTTGTCCTTCATAAAAAAGTAACCGTAGCTTGCTAAACTTTTCAAGTATGATAAAATACACTTCAACAGTTATTAATTTTGAGCAGTAATAGCGATTGTACGATTAATACAGATAATGATTGTGGTGACAACTTAGAGGTCTGTAATTAACTTCAAAAATTTACGCACATGCGTCTCTGTCTCATCTATAGTAGGTGTAGCTATCACAACTAAGAATCATGTGAACAACAATCATTTCTTTGGCTATGTTCATCATGTTAATACCATCCAAAGATACGGGGTGTTAATGGTCTGTACCCGTATTTTTATTATTGTTGAATTAACAAATTTAGTGGAGATCTTGGCCTATTATCCTATATATATGTAATATTACAACATCGCAGCTTCGTAACCCAAAACGCAATTCTTTTACAGTTCATCAACCAAATTACATGGTTTGTATATACAATTTATTTGGCTATTTTAAACATTAGATTTAGAAATTTTGAGCTATTTTATAAATTCAAAAACTCGTATTCTAGTTTATCAAAAAGGATACCGTAGCAAATGAATGGTAAAAGTTTGTCCTTTGTCAAGCCCAGGTACTCATTATAATTTATAACTGATCTTTTCAATGCTAAAAAGAGGCTTTTAGTTCTCAACAGATTTGCGCTTCCTTTTGTTACAGATTTTCTGTCTAGAACTTTTGTATGGAATCAATTTTATTTCAAATTTCAATTGGTTTTACGCTTAGCTAAGCCATTTTGTTCAGTACGGATGTCTATTAAATACTTACTACTTGATCACATCTTGGCTTGTAGCCAGTCAATGACGTTGATAAAACGAAATATTGGTCGAATGAAATTATTAAAGGTTTGTGCCAGATAATCTAGACTTTCTATACAATGTGCACTTAGGGTTTAATGAAAAAATCAAGTCACAAATATTATGTACGATAATCTGGCAATTGGTGCGGTTACAGCAGTTGAATGTATATAGCTAGATTTCATAAACTCTTGAAAGAAGAAAAAATTAGAAAGGGGATAGGTACATATTATCTATATACGCGGACCGAACTACCTGAAGCTTTGATATATAGACCCAGCGCGCCGATCCTTAGATCTTACTCTGTAAAACATACAGAAAATTCATTAGATTATTATTGAAAATGTATAGCTTGGAATTTTATATTCTTTTTTCAACAAGCTGATCTTGAGAATGTTTGAATTGATTCATTATATGTCTGCTTCAATATTTATTTTTTGAAAAAAATCAACAAGATAGTTTGAATAATTACATAGAGCAAAGTTCCAACGGTTCTACAATCTAGATCAGTTTAATTTTTCCATACTTCTTTATATCTAATAAAATTTTTAATTGTTGACTATATGTATCAAGACAAATCGACAATAAACAACTGTAAAGTGAATGCAAGAACAAAATAGCGTTACAGGATTGTTAAATAATATTTTTGAATATTATACATTTGTCATTTGCTAAATGGTCAGCGGCATTCTAATTTTCTTTTCAGAAAAATCAACTATAATGTAGAAATAGTTTTTGTGGATGAGTTGTAATTAAATCTAGTTTTGATACAAGTTGATATTGAATCTATTCTCTAAATTAGTTCCAATTGTAAGATACAATATAAAAATAGACATGCATGCTTCAGCAGTTTTATTCACTGCATCAAGAGCCCACAAATTTTCTCTTCTCAACATAGCTTTTTGTCATTTTTAGTAGAGTCTTAATACATCATTACAAATTTCAAAATAAAAAGAAAAAAAATACAAGGGTCTTTTAGTATTAATGCAGCCTAAATTGAAGCACAAATATTTCCTAACAATTCATCAAAAAGGACAACTACATTGATCATCAGATTTTGGCATCTAACATGCTCAATAGATTATTCAACTTTTCATGCGACAACAAAGTCATTGGAATATATTTATAACACTTTTATAACAGATTGTTAGACATATTACTAACGCACTCTAATACGTTCTACAACAGTGTTTAATAATTAAAGTCCTTGTGGGCTGATATTGCACACAAGCTTATCTGGTTAAGGCTTCGAACAGATACCTAACCAATAAACCTGACCTCATTAGCCAGATTGAGCCTAGACGCTAACACTAATAACAATGAATTTCTTAATTTCTCAAGGGATATAACTAGAGAAAATGCTGGAAAATAACTAACTTGACTAAAGTGAAATTAAAAATGCCAAATTTTTGAAATGTAACATGTTTATACCTACTGAACATGAACGGGACAATCCTATTTAAAGATGGGAAATTTTTGAGTTTTAGAATTATTTGTCTATAGTCATTTGAGGATTAGTCCTTTAGTACAATGCATACCAGAATATGCAAAATGATTAAAGTTTATTAGCCGACATTATTACGAAAAGTTTGACCCTAGTATACCTCTAGACCAACCAATAAGCGCATTAAACTAATGTAATACATTGATACTATAACGTTTTGATATTTAATTGTTAACCTAGAGTAACAAGATTGGTCAAATATTATTAGTTATCTTATTATGAATACAGTACATATGGCATTTAAGAACTTTCACTCTTACTTTTTATTTACTGAAAAAAAATTCTTTTTTTAACTTTTTCTTTTCAAGTTGTTTAAAGTGAACCCTCAGTTGTATACAAATATAGTAACTATAAAAATAATTCAAGCACTGAATTGGTCGTTTGGATACAAATTTGGTCAATAATGTCCATATTTATGGATCCACTTTAGTTCTTCAACCAAAAGCTTTGGGATAAAAAGTCAAATTTAATGAGTTGTATTGAGTAATATACGCTGCCTTTAGAGTACAAGTGTTTCACAATTTAATACTGGATTAAATAACCTATGAAAACATTTTGACTATTTGGAGTTCCCATTTTTTTTCTTGTTACTTAAAAAAAAAGCTTTCCAGTACTAATATATTTAGGTAGAACAATTAGTGGAGTAGCAAGAGATTTGTACAAGCGATGCACGATAATTCAGAGGCATCATGTATAACTTTCAAAACTATTAATTATTTGTACCCGCCTTCATAGCAGGCTTTTATAGTTTTGTTGAAAACCAAATACGCAAAATAATATTCTCTCATCTGCGAAATTGACATCCGTTAAATGTGACTAATAAAATAAATGGGCAGTACTGTAAAAAAATTTTGCCTACACTCATGGAAAAAGTGAAACCAGTATTTTTCACCCACGATCAAAATGTTAAGTTAAAACTAAAACTAAAAAAAAATTTTAAATTAAATACCAATAAGTATTAGATCCAGGCTGTAAATGCTTATCTACTTGGATGGCTCGCTTTCAAAATTGTATATGCTGGGCTAATGCTATTTTCATCAAAATAGTTACCAGGTATTTATGGTTTTTAAGCCTGCCTTTACCCACAATCAATAGAGTTATAGTCTTTGTATGATAGCTACTGTACCTAGACTTTGCCTTATTCAATAAGCAAAATGTTGAATTTAAACTTTCAAACTATTTTATAGATTAATTTCTAGTTTTCTTGTTATTCTTTTTATTGTATAACTCTTGGATATTTCGACAATAAAGTGACTTAATATTATCATCATTATTTTCTAGCTATGTGACCTGATTTTGAATTAAAAACAACTGCGAAGGACCCAAACAGTTTTAATGTAAGGTCGTCATATCTATGGTTTTCAAGTGACCTTTTTGAAATAATCGACTCCTCACACTGCTAAATAAAAATACACTTTTAATAGTTCACTTTGAGAGAACTTTAATTTTTTTTGTGCGTGAAGCCAGTACTTGAGTAGGCTATTCCTGCCTGATATCACAGACTCATAGGTTAATGGAAAAAATAAATGCAGGAGATCTAGATTATTGTTTTGCAAAAAAAATGATATCATTTATCGCCAATCAATGAAATACAGCACGGTTCCAATATCTCACTTTTAACCGTCAGGATAGAGGAAATTAGAAGTGGATTTGCTATTCTAGCCATGAAGTATAAGCCCAGTAAACCCATACCAATAGGATAATATTAACTGTTCCAGAATCTGATCTTGAGCAGATATTCATGAAGATCAGACAGATGAAAAATATAGACGGTATATATTGAAGAACTAGCCACCTTGTAAATATCTCCGGTAAAACCGCATTAAGAAAGTTTGCGCAGAAACACGAAAGCTGAAATTCACAGTGTGGACTATGCCAAGAGAGGAATGGCAATAAGAATATAAACAGTCCAGAAATTTCGTGTAATACCACTCTTCTACTCAGAAGAAATTGTATGATAATGTGTATCCTAATCAATTAAAAGTATTCACGGTAACTGCACTTCACAATACCCAGAGTAAGATATTTTTAGCTTTTTATGAAACGTGGTGCCCTTGAAAGTTATTTGAAAAAGAAGTTCATTGCTGAGAGAAGTTACTACCGTGAATGTGGCCAATTCTAAACAGCTGAACGCATTTAACGGGATTGTGCTCTACATCCTACGGAGGGCAGTAGCCAGAGAAAAGTTTCCCTTGGGCATGATCTGTAAATCCTCATTAATACCAAGAAGAGTCTTGGAGCCGTAAAGTTCTTGTACTTTTTTCCATATCTTCTTAATCAATTTTTGGTTTTATTATTGCAGTTCATTAAGGATTTGGTGTTTGTGAACCCCGGGTATCGAGCTACCAGGTGTGATGAATCTCAAATTTCCTTCAGCCAATGTAGCGTAGCATAGAAAATTTGGTACCATAGTTTATTGAACCCCATATACGTACTGAAAACATTTCCTTTTCAGTATTATTGAGATAAGTGTTAGAGCTATATGTCTTGTTCTATACCACTGTAATTTTTAAATTTTTATTATCAAGCTCCTAGATATAAGGCCAACAAGCATACTTTTTATCCATCTAAAAGTTCACTTGCTCACAAGTGGGAGTTTTAGGGCAGCATCTACTAGTTTAGAGTTTGAGGAAATTCATGTCTGAACCCAATACGTTTAAAAGTTGAGACTACCAAAGACTGTAGATCACGGTAATCGTCCGCTTTACTCAAATATCTACCCTTCCGGGTATAGATTTACCGCGAATTACTTCGGGTCTATGACAGCCTTTTATCTTCCATATATGCCTATAAACCAAAGTAGTGAAAGTAACAGTTATTATAGAGATGAAGAATTATTAAACGTTCAAGTGATTGGAAAATGGCTTTATTCTTGAAAACTTAGAAGTTGCATGGGGAGTAGTGAAAATTACTTGTATTTAAATGCAGTTTTAAAAGTTTTAAAAAAATTTATTCTGAGAGAAACTTTCAAAGGGTTGAAAATAATTTTTGTATATTGTATATTTCCTTAACACCTGCTACAGAAACTGAAAGTTTCAAGTTACAGATATTCTTTGACAATATCTGTTGATAATCTGGATAAAGTATTCAGGACTAAACTTTTTAAGATTACTGTTGAGTGAAATATGACATTGATGTCTACTGATAATCATTGAATTTGATTAACTCAACTATGATTTTCGATTCTAGCTAATTTTATTTTAAATTTACCAGCTAAATCAGATACATGCTAAATAGTTTCACCGGTTGGCTTAAAAAAGTCAAAATATACTGTAAATAATTTTGAAGCTCATAAAGACAAGGCCAGCTGGAGTTTATGTATGAAAATCTTTTAAAAAGTTAGAAGAGTCAAATAAGCTAAAAATGAACTCCGACAATAAAAAAAAGTCTGAACTTTACAATATTTCATAACACTCATTATTCAAACAAAAAAAAGTAACCTGTTAAAATTATTGAAACCACAAAAAGATTAGCTCAAGATTTCAACCAAAATATCTTAGTTTAATCATTAAACCCCAAACAGTCAAACCAAAGACTGATATCTTAAAGATATTTACCTGAGGAATTGTGATAATCATTTTGAATGGCATCATCTTAAACCTGTTATCTTAATCCAAGCTGAAATATAGTTTAAATTAAATACTGAGTTAACACTCAAGAAGCGATGACTGATCTTGTTTAGATTTGTTGTTCTAATTCATCTACTGAGCACAATTATCAGATAGTATACAACCATAATAGAACATTGATCATATTGTAATCGGTCAGCTGTGCTTTAAAATATTTCAATAAGTTCAGGTTATAAAATTTCATTAAAATACATATATATCACACTTCTTTCTCATGTTGATTCATTTTGTTTTCTGACTGCAATTCTATACGAAGTACACTGAAAGTTGAATCAAAATGTATTGATATTGAGATTGTACTCTTAAGCCTAAAAGTTTAAACGGACAGAAAACCATTTATGCGTCTCTCTTCAATTACAAAAGTTAAATGGTAAATCATTTTATACACTTTGAGAGTATTAATTTTCAAATCTCTTTGAGGCATGCGCTAGAGTTATTTCTATGCTTTTTTATTATAATTTTTGGGTTGTCTTTTCACTCGTTATTCAATTTCTAGATATTAGCACGAAATAAGCACAATTTCTATATCTGGTCACCTTAATCTTAACAGCGACTAATTGATTATGTTTTAATCTCAACTGCTGACTTGTTTTTTTTTATATATGATTTGTGCATCAAGTCGGAAATTTCATCAAGAGGGTATTTCAAGTCTCAAATGAAACCAGCAAATTTCCAGGAAATTTAGTTTGAAGAAAAAGTTTAGACATGGCTCTCCTAAAAGTTAGTACTGCAACTTTTAAATGATTTAATTCCGCATTTTTTGAACAAAACATTATTTCTGATTTTGTTCTAATTCATCATTAGACTAATCTCTAAGTCAAGAGAAGTGATGTTTCCAAACTTTGTAATCTGACGTTATCTAGAAACTAGACAGCGTGGATGCTTTATATGTTTTAACACTGTATGAAGCTAATTTATTCATAATTGATTATTGGAACAGGGAAAGACTCTAGACTCTATATCCCTGGTAGGCCAATACCAGGTATTTACAAAGGAGCACTTTCACTATGCTTTTCAAATTGTTGAAGATCAATCCATATTTGATTTTGGACTACAAAGTTTTGTAAAGAAACAACAAGAAAATATAGACGTGGTTTGCTGCATTTATTTTGAACTTTATGAAAATTTGAAAACTTGATTGAAGATAACGATTTTCCATTGTATATAACCAATGACCTCTTGACATTACCATTGTGGATCGGCTTGATGAAGCCAAGCATCGAAATGAGATATATTATCAACTACACTCTAGTTCTATCCATAAAGTATGCTACATTGAAATAGTTCACCGCTTTTATGCGTGCTAAGATTTCTAATCTGTCAATTTTGATGAGGGTGTGTTGTAGCAGTGTCTTTTCATGTTATTTTGCAACGTGTCACTTAGTTCTTGAAACAATAAACATAATCTTCTTTGAATGTTTCATAGTGGCTTGCTTGCTAGTGGTCTTTTTAATATATTAAATGAGTTGTATTGAAACAGTTATTGGTGTTCGAAACTTTTTTAAGTGAAATGGTTTTGCAAAAAAAAAATTGATGGTGCGTGAGACATGTGTGAGAGGAATAGCCACCCCAAAACTCCTACCTTTCAAGCTCTTGCAAACCTTTCATTTTTATTTCATTTTTATTTCATTCCTATTTTTATACAAAACTAGTTGGAGCAGATAACAAATTACTAAATTTATTGTTTTATTTTAGAGGACTTAGCGCTGACCACTGGTATAGTTACAGGCTCTTCAAGCTTGAAAATTGATATGGCCACAGACACTGTTTAAATAACTAGCATAATTTTCAAGTTTTACCAGCCCGGGAACAATATCATAAGTAAACTAAATCCACTGATATTGTTTTCATGCATTTCATTATGATGGAAAATAGGACTGTTGTTAACCTATTTCACTTCAAGTTGCGTTTTTCTCCAGATCATGTTACAAAGCTCATTATACTATCTACAAGTTAAACAATTCCCGAAACATATAACGAGAATATTAAAAATTACAAATTACAACTTGCAGTATTTCAACAACTTGTGGTTCTTTATTAGAACAGAATGGACACGATATATCGTGGGCTTTAGCTGTTTTGGCTGAACGCTTCACATTCAGAGTTATAATTTTAGTAAAATGCACCGCAAACTATACCTCTCAAGTGCAAGATGAATTTCACTAAAGCTTTTACATATTAATCAAGGGACGTATATTTGATGTAAATGGTGTGTGAGATACACGTTTGACCTAGGTGTTGCACTTCCAAGTGACATTATCACTGGTAGTTGGACTACGAAACAAAAGTCATTTAAAGAGCCCATCCTTTTACCACGACTTTAAAGGTGAATCAGACCTAAGGTTTTCTTTCTGAGCTGGTGTACTGATTCAAAATGACAAAAATAAATAAAAACAGATAGATAGGTTTATGTACAGATATTAGTTTTTGTGTTTATGATCTAGAAGAAAAGGATCAAATAATAAGCAGCACGAGCAAGGTCTACTCAGAGCCGTTGTTATTATTACCGCCCTGGAACGGGTCCTTGATTGGCACGGTCCGCACCTTCCAAATATCTTCGGAGCTGCCGCCTTCCTTTTTCTGCTGGGCCAGCTTTTCCATGTAATAGAGCGCCACCTTTTTGGCCTCGTCCTCGGGCGATGTTGTCACCGAGGTCTTCATGCGCATACAAAACTTGAGCTTCTTCCATGGGTCTTTGCAGTAGCTGATGCCGCCATAGCGGTAAATATGACGCATTTGACCACCAACGGAGTAGCAAGCAACTAGCTCGTTAAAGGCATCTGTACAGGACATTTCCGTAGGGAAAGAGGAAAGCTTGTAAAGCGCATTGTTTGTGGGCGCGGTGGTGGTGGTGGTGGTAGTAGTGCTAGGGGTGGAAGTAGCAGTGGTTGAGGCGGGCTGCTCTGGGGCGGCATTAAGCTCACGCAGCAACTCATCGAGAGAGTCGTCAAGCGAAGTGTCGTTCTTGTCGTTGGCCATAGTGTAGTGTGTCAGGGCGCGATGCGATTGTTCAGCGGTTGAAAAACAGGTGGGTGAATCGACAAAGCTTCGTTGTTACGGAGGTTTGAAAAATGAGGAATTATGACATAATGATTAGGTCAGCACACACTTTTTTTTTTGGTTCTCGCGGGTCCAAAACCGCCGACTTGGCGGAACGAGCTATGATGATTCCACCCTGAGATAAGACACTTGCGGGATATCTAGCTTTAGATTTGCGACATGATGATGGTTTTGGCCAGGTTTGTAGACTTTAATATGGGTTCTAAACTTTATGATTTCTAACTTTGGTTCGAAACAACGTGTATCGAATGTCGCACAAATCTAAAACATGTCCTAGGAGGGCTACACAGTAAAAAACAAACAAGATAGGTACCTTTGCATATATGCTCAGTTGATGGGGGGTTTCTGGAGTCACCAAAGAAGACACGCAGTGGGACCAAGCTGTTCGGAAAGATGAGCCGGCAATCTTTTCCAGCCGTGGCGGATTAATCGCAACCCAAGATGTCTTTGGATGGTTAAAGGGTCTCAAATGGATGGTTTTTGGTAAATTGTTTCCGGGGGCCAAGTACTAGGGAAATACTGGTGACAATGACGAGGTACCACCCTTTGGCTCATTAGATTACGCGGTTCTAATGATGGTTGATGTCAAAATAATATCCTTTTGGATCACATTAGCATATTATGGAGTGGGCATGGTGGTCATTTGGCCACTGGTTTTTTATGAGCAGGTATATAAATACACCTCCGTCGCCAATTCTGAAAAATCGACAATTCTGGTTTGTTTGCATTTTATTTATTACTGTTTTCTCAACTGCCGATCGCTCTTTAATGCTTTGAACTCTCACGAAGCCAAGTGTAGTACTACGACAATTCCATCTATTTCACGCTTCACCTGTGTACCAGTTCTGTCAATCTGTCAACTTTCATCGCCGCGCGCTGACAGCTTTATATATTTCTTCCCCTGAAGCTCATTAAAATTACGGTATCCGACCCTAAACAGCAGGTCTCATTTATTATTATTACTATTTATTTATTTTGACGTAAGCGCTGTTGGAAACCCAATTAAATAATAACCGGAACGAGTATTATCAGTACGAAAAAAAACTCAATGGCCCTGAAAACCGCCCCAGTTCTGCCCCGGATCGAGGATTCTTCCTTTGACCAACTCGCTTTCAGCAACTATATCATGAACGAAGCCGACATTGGACTCAACCCAGCTGCCACGCAAAGGGCACCAACAACACCGCCGCCAAAGCCAGAGTTTTCATTCGCTGAGCCAGATGCAGCCGCGCCGTACGGTGCGCCCAGCACGAGTGGCGCTTCCCTTGCAGCGTCGCTTGAGATGAGCAAGACCTACCGGGTGTTTACAGACAGTGAGTACGCTGAGATGGTGAATACCAAGCAGCTGCTGCAAACGAGACTCGCCAATTTGGAAGCAGAACTTGAGCGCACGATTGCCAGGAAAGTCGAGCTGGCAACGGTGGTGCCAGCCACCAAGCCAGCAATGAACAAGGAAACCAGCCATCGAAGAAGCATTTTCTCCAGCAAACGCAAATCCAAAGTTATCGCGAGTTCCACGGCGCCGGGTACTAGCAACAGCAGCAGCAGCAGCATAGACTCTCCTGAGATTGCTGCCGTGAATGAGAAAATTGTGACATTGAACCAGCAGATTACCGAGCTCACCTGTGGAATCAAGGACTACGAGGTGCAGTTGCTGCAGCACCAGGCTGGCGTGCTCGCGGCTGGCGGACAAATGCACCAGGACTCGCCGCGGCGGCAGCAGACCCCAACAGCCAAGGCCACGGCGCGCATGAAGGGGTTTTCGCAGCAGCAGCAGCAGCAGCAGCAACAACAACAACAACAACCACAACAAACCAATATCCCACAGAACGCAGACTACATGTCATTAATTGATGGTCTGATAATCGGTCTTGGCGACTGCCTCGATCAGATTTCAGTTGATGGTGTCCCGACCGGCGCCGATGGCAAGCGGCTCAGCCCACGCAGCCAAGCAGTTGGGCCGGACGGCAAAAACCCTGAGAGCAGCCAAACCAGCCTGCGCAGCAACGACAGGTCCAACAGCACGTCTACGGCTGCTACAGGTTCCACAGCCGCGGCAATTGCCGGGCGGGTCTCGTCGCAGGATACAGTCGCATCAAAGCTACAAACGCTGGCAGCCGTGGGGCAGCAGCTGACCGCGCAGGTGGGCCGCCTGCAGGCGCGCGCCGCCAGCGCCGAGACGGCGCTCGAGGCCGCGGTGCAGGCCAAGACACAGCTCCAGCGGCAGCACTTACAAGAAATCGAGCAGCTCAAACGCAAGCAGCTGGCGGAAATCGAGCGGCTCCAGGCCGACCTGGCCACCCTCGAGACTGCCGCGACGCCGCTGAGCGTCAACATTTTGCAGCGCGAGTTCAAAAACATGATGCGTGAAAAACTGGCCCAGGCTGAGCGGCGGCCGTAGTCCACGGGGGGTTCGGATTTGCCCCGCCGCCTCCAAACAAGCAGTAGCAGCAGCCACAATTACATTTCTTTTAAAACATTGGCTACGGCAGCCTAAATAATTATTACTTGTTATTATTGGTATCAACTATTTTGCAAACATTTTCTTCTGGATAGGACACAGTGTAATTATTAAATATATATTGCGGAATGAAATAAATAAAAAAAAAGCAATTGAAAGATAAGACAGAGAAATATAAAAACAAAGAGGATAAAAAAGAAAACAAGAGATATTAAAAAAAAAAAAAAAAAACAGCAATGATGCCGTCATCATTGGTAGACCAAAAAAAAAAAACGGGGCTCAAGGGCAGACTACATGATGATGCACTTATCTTTCCTGGTCTTCTTTTTGGGTGGCTTGCCGGATGACTGCGTGTTGTTGGCGGTTGATTTCACCTGGGACTGCTGTAGACTTGCTGGTGGCTGCTGCTGGGTTTGTGGCGCCGCGGGGTACTGGCTCGATGGAGTCGATGAGTACTGATCGGGATATGCTAATGATGAGTTGTCTTGTGAATATTGTTGTTGCTGCTGCTGTGAGCCCTGCGATGCCTGCTGCGGCAGCGCCGACTGCGGTTGCTGCTGCTGCTGCTCCTGGGCCGCCTTGGCACGGAGTTTCCTGCACTGGCGGGCGCACTCAAAGAAGGCATTCTCAATGTTGATGTTGAGCTTGGCGGAACTCTCGAAAAACGGAACGCCTCCCAATTCATCGGCCAGGGCCTCGCCCTCCTGGGTCGAGACCTCGCGCTCGCCCGAGTCGCGGTCGGACTTGTTGCCAACAATGACCACAGAGAAGGGGTCGTCGTCCTCCTTGACGCGCTGGATTTGGTTGTAAAAGGATCGGATGCGGGAAAACGACGAGCGCGAGGTGATTGAGTAGACAAGGAGAAAGCACTCGCCCTCGCGAATCCATTGATCTCTTAATGCAGTGTATTCCTCCTGGCCGGCGGTGTCGAGAACTTCTAGGGTGGCGGGCTGGCCGTCGAGAACGACCTGTTTTCTGTACGAGTCCTCAATGGTGGGATCATAGGTTTCTACAAAGTGATTGAGACAGAGCTGGCAACGTTAGCAATAGTGGAGACGCACCGGGAGGGCTCGTGTACATACCTGGATGGTGAGGGCGGTCTTGCCGACACCACCGTCGCCGAGGACGGTCAGCTTGTAGAGGGGAGTTGAGTCTCTTCTTGCCATCGTGTGTGTGAGAGGGGGGGTGCGCGAAGGTGAAGATGGGGGTTACCGGGAAGAGAAAGGAAACTACGGAGACAGTAAAAATTATTATAATTAAAAAAAAAATTGTTTAAAAAAAAAAAAATAAAAAATGAAATAAAAAAAAAGGAAGAAAAAAAAAAAAGGGAGTGGGAAGGCCATGCGTTTGTGGATGAAAACCGTGACTAATATTGTTTACATGCTTAATTTGGTGATTGCTACTGTTTTCATGACTATATCACGGACTATTTGTGGGTTAGGCGTCTGCCGTTTTCTGTAAAAAACCGACCTCACCACCATGGCAATGGCGGTCTGGCAATGGCGAGATGGTAATGGCGAGATGGCGATGGCCAGGGGCCCAGAGGGGCGCTTTGATGGGGCCGTCTCGGTTGGTGAACGTGCTGCTGATACCTCTGGTGTCCCTTTGGCAGAACTCCGCGGCTGTGCCCCGTGCGGGTTCCAAACAAAGCCCATTCTCGTCCCAGCCTCTCACCCTCATCACCGTGGTTCGTTTATTTGTTTGGCCTCCATTGTGTACTCGCTGGAGTACGGTGGAAACTACCGTGCAATTGCCTGCAGCTCCTGCAAGGCCTTCTCGTGAGTATCCCCCGCGGTACTCCTCGGCTGTCATCACGGTGCCCATACGAGGTTCATTGGTTCACGGCCAGCATGTGCGCTTGGTGCTACTTGTGGTGCTCGTGGGATTTGTCAATTTCCAACTGTATCATGCCACGGTGCCATTGGCGTTAGTTCGCCAGTCTGTAGTTAGAGGTTTTTTTTTGTATCAAAAAATGGCTAATCTTGACGTGGATACGGCCAGCAGCGCCGAGCAATGAGCATCATGAACCCTAATTATCAACATGAGTTGCACTTGATTTTCCTTTTGCGCGTGCGGGTGCTCATTCTCGCCCCAGCCAACTCGTAGCCTGAAAAACTTGCGATTCAGCTGCTTATGATCGGCTCGTATAGCACGACTTGAGTTCTTACGCCAGCAGTCGGGCAACCAAAGCTTTTCGTTCTTGAGCCACTCTTGGGTTTGTGTTACCAATGGGCATGAGAGGGTATGTTTCTTTTAGGCCAACTCCAGGTGGTACCGTCTGCAGGGTTTTACCTGGTCTGAGCCAGCTCTAATGATATTTACCAATTCTTTGTTAGCACTTTAAGGCTAATAACCAGTTTCAGCTTGAGCATGTAGCCAGAGGATGTATTGGCGAGTCTTCGCTTCATTCAGTATCCAAGCCTGGGAATGCCCTATTACATAGCCATTGAGACAAGGGCCTTAGGAGGTTGATCTCGGTCAAGGCCACTCCGAGCACTCCACTTTGGTTGAGTTAGCTTAGGATTATTTCTGTGCGCCAGCCCGCGGTTTCTACGTACCCATTTGAGAATGGGATGTCCAAGGTATACATTAAAGGACTTTTATCGTCAACTATCGACATGATTAAGAACCCCGGCTGACGTTCACGACCAGTTTATATCTGATGTTGAGGTAGATGTCCCGGCAGTCTTCTGGTCCATATACCAATATCCATAAACAAATCTACACGCAAATTAACCTAGAGAGTTGTCGCCAGATGCCCTTTTTTCCGGGTTTTAATTTCTGCCGCTGCTGTGTACTGGACAGTAACTACATGGGTATCTGGCTAATGCGCGGCAAGCGCATGGCTGCCAAAATCCAACCACCGGCTTTGACAGCTGGGAGAATCAAAGAAAGGCCTGCGTACATGCTGATTGGTGTATCAGAGGACCTTGAGAGACTAAGGATGGTAAACGCGTTGAGAACGATTAGATAGACAATCAGTTTGTTGTCCCTTGAGAACGATTACGTCAGGGCCATTTACTGATGTAATCGGAGGGCCGTTCTATTCTATTTCCCTCAGCATTTAGGCATGGCTCCAACTGTGCCGCTCCCAAATGGTATTTCGGGACGCGCCAAAGTCTAACTTTGGAGAAATAGCGATTTGTTTTTACCTAGTTACTATTGGCTGGTCTCCAAAGTTAGTAAAAGGGCTATACATTACTATTTACTACCAGGTGTTTGTGTCATAGCCCTCCCCTCAAATAACGTACTGGACGGACCCAAGAGCTAAGTTTACTAATCCGGTGAGCTCATTTCTTGTTAGGGGTCCTTGTCGTCATTACCGAAGAAAAAAATAGAACAAAACCAAACAAAACGGCTCTAGTTCAAGTCAAACCTGGAGTTGTTTACTGTATCTATACTAAAGAAAAAAAAAAAAAAACAGCTCAGTGCGTTGAGTTATTCAATCTATTGCACTTGAGGCCATGCCATGGGCAAGACACCATTGCGAGCTAGAGGTGCACTTTTCAAACACTTGCAAGCAACCTAAAAGAGAGTTCTGGTACCCAGCTTAGCGCCTACAAAATTATACCAAAGTCAGACAACTACGGAAAAAAAAAGGCGTGGCTTAGCAGTCGGTGTGTATCGCTAAAAGTAAACCTGATTTGGGTTAATTTCATTGTCACTGGTTTAGTTTTCTTTGGCTTTAGTGGTAACTGAATAAACAATAAACAGCGTCGGCTTAGGAATCAGCGGATCTCAGATCCTGAAGGCTTGTGGCCAGCCATGTGGGCTTTATGTACCAACAACAAAAGGCAACTATGACTGAAACATGAGGGCAGTTAAACATGTATCATCTGCCAACTGGAAAAAAAAAAAGAACAGCAAAGTCAGGGTTCATTATTCGGTAGTTTACAGGCAAGGGGCGTGCATAGAAACCCCCTCGACATTTGGAACTGGTGTCTCGAGCTGGGTTTAATCTTTTGTTTTTATATTCACCTGATTTTGTTTTTTTTTGCATTTGAGTTTGGTATTGATCATCGGTTGATGATGCGAGTGCCCAGTGTTGTAATAAAATTTTCAGCAAAGCCGTTTGGTATTAAAAAAGGGATTTATTTGCAGATGCTATCAAGTACCCATTTGATAGTTAAAACGCTGGAAAAGCACATGGATCAGAGAAAAAAAAGGGATGACAGATTACTGTGCAGGTCAACCGTCCGAAACGTTTGGGTCCTTGCAATTATGATATTTTTTTTCAGGTCCTGTGGGGTTGCGATGATGCACGGCTGGAAACTCTCGCAAGGAGTAATTTTTTTTTTTTCATTTATTCCATTGGTATCAATCTGGGATTTGTTTTATGGATTAAGGAATGACAAAAAGGGAATCCAGCCATTGTATGTGGACTTCTATCTTTAGGCCTGGTTGACTCAGGGCAATCACGTATCAATGAAGTGGATGGCTAGTTGTACCCCAATATGAATCATTTGCTAAAACATGAATGAGCTGATTGTGATCAACTGTCAGTGACAGACACCAGTTGTTGTTGGTAAAACATTGGCTGTGCCATATCTACAGCCATGTTTGGCCTTGTGTATGGTGTTTAAAAGAAACCAAAGGCCACCAACCTGACGTCCAAGAGTGAGCAACAACCCCACAGTTTGAAACATATTGCTGATGTTTATTTCTTTATTATTCTCATAGCGTCAACTACGCAGGTCTAGTAACAGGATTGTCGCAGACTAGAGGTCAATGATGTAGAAAAAGGCATGTTGGACTCACGTTGGTTGGAAATTACTACTGATAATGAAACAACGTAATCACACTGAAATGGATCATAGTCAAACCAACCACATTTTTGTTTAATCTATTATTTATTTTTTATTAATTTTTTATTATTATTTTTTATTATTCTTTTTTATTATTCTTTTTTATTATTCTTTTTCATTATCCTTTTTTATTATCCTTTTATAAAGTGAAAAATTCATGCAAAACCCATGGGTTACAAAAGTCCCAATCAAGACACTGTTACCCTACCTCCGATATTTCACGCTAATTTAATTTTTTTTTTCTCAAAAAAACTTTTTGTTCCATCGACTTCTCTCACTTCTTACTCATTTTTCACTTCTGTCTTCCAACAGCATCAACAACGCAACATACCCCATCAACACATACATACATAAACAATGGCATCTGATCATTCAAGAGACCCCTGTCCTATTGTGATTCTCAGTGATTTCGGCGGTGCTTTCTCCATGGGTGTCATTGGTGGCACCGTTTGGCACGGTCTCAAGGGCTTCCGCAACTCGCCCTACGGTGAGCGCCGCGCCGGCGCCCTCAGCGCCATCAAGGTCCGGGCGCCGACAGTCGGTGGCAACTTTGGTGTCTGGGGTGGTGTTTTCTCAACGTTCGACTGTGCCGTCAAGGCCGTCCGCCGCACCGAGGACCCTTTCAACGCCATCATTGCCGGTTTCTTCACCGGTGGCGTGCTGGCCATGAGAGGTGGCTGGAAGCAGACCAGAAACGGTGCCATCACCTGTGCATGCGTTCTGGCGGTGTTTGAGGGTGTCGGTATTGCCGTGCAGAGATGGATGGCGTTCCAGGCCAAGCCCGTTGCGCCCCAGACGCCGGATGCCCCCCTCAGCGCCTAAATCATGTCCTTTTATACAGCTCTTTTTTTTGTGTGTGTTTTTCTATGTTTCCTTTTTATTTTTTCATCTCTTGTGTATATAGCCAGTTTTATGTTTAGTTGAAAGAACGCACGATGTTTTCTAGTCTTTTTTTTTTTTTCTTGGTTGAACCAGTATCCGATGGGGGGAGATGTTTTTCATGATTCGAGATCTAATTGGAACAAAAAAGAGTAAGCACTTGGGACATGTGCCTTGCCACTTGGGGCTGGTGTTACGCCAACTCACATGGCGCAAGTACCATGTTCTTTTTTTGTGAGACAACCTAAGCCTAAAATGGATTCACAAGTGAGATTCCGATCAACAAAAGTCAATAAATAAAACCAGTAAATAAAATCAATAAAATAAAAATAAAACAATTAAATGAATCAATCGAAAAAGCACATAGGCATTTGGTGTTGCTATATGTGCTTTTATGAAATTGCATATGGTTTATTTCCATGTTTATTTATAATTAGATTTATTTTTATATATTTTCATGTTATTTTTATATTCGTGCCTTTAGCCAGATTAAGGTTCGGTTATTATTATCGCCCAGACTAATCAACCAAGAATTCGGCACCTCCTGAGAACGTATACACATTGGTATGTCTCAAAGGGTATGATGAGCTGGTTCTTTTTTTTTTTTTAGAACCACAAAGGGACGTGAGACATGGTGTCTGGTTCATACTAAAAACACAAAAGGACAATGTAAACAAACCAACCCCGATTGAAAGCGAAAACAAACACTCGCTTGTTTAAGGGGAGAGGGGGAGCGCGCTTTGCTCAAGAACCAGCAGGTCCGCTTGGATTCTGACTGATCGCCGTCCTCATGCAGGTCGTTGGGCCGGAAGTATCATCAGAAGTGCCCTCGTGGCGTCACAGTGTCTATAAAAAGCAACAGCGTGTACCCGTGTGCCTCTCCGGGCCGGACTCGAGTGCGCGGTATGACCCACACCGAGGTCCAGCTAGCCAGAATACGCGAGCGTTGCATTGTCCTAGACGAAAGTTCTTTATTTGATTTGCTTTATTTTTTGGTTTTTTTGATTTTTTTTTGTTTTTTTTTGTTTTTTTTTGTGCATTTTTTTCAAGCCAAAACAAAATATTTCAACCACTTTAAAGTTATGTTTATAATACTTGTTTATACAGATGTTTATATATATTGATTCTTAATTCTCCTCTTGCAACAATTTTCTTTCCTCCTCCTTCTCCTTTTCTCCTTTTCCGGTCACTCGCAATACTCACTCTTTTTTCCTTTTTGCAATGAAGTGGCATACTATCGTTTCAGTTTCCCTCCTTTCGTTCGCTTCCTCGCTCGTTGCCGGCGAGTCCTGCAGCGCCGGCCAAAAGTGCCCTGAGGACAAGCCCTGCTGCTCGCTTTACGGCGAGTGCGGTACTGGCTCCTACTGCGTGGGTCCCTGCAACCCCCAGTTTTCCTACAACCTGACCTCGTGTGCCCCTGCGCCTATCTGCAAATCCTTTGAGCACCAATTTACCTCCACCGATGGCATTATCTCAAACACCAAATACCTGGGCGATGCCTCTTCCAATGACTTTGTGGTCAACAATGATATTGTTTCTTACGACAACTCAGTCCTGCTCACCATGGCCAACGGCTCCACTGGTACCGTTTTGACTTCCACTCGCGCTGTCTGGTACGGCAAGATCTCTGCCACGCTCAAGACCGCCCGCACCCAGGGTGTCGTCTCTTCCTTCATCCTCATGTCCGGTGTCAGAGACGAGATTGACTACGAGTTCATTGGCTCGTTCTTGGACTCGGCCCAGACCAATTACTACTGGCAGGAGCACCTTGACTACACCCACTCTAGAAACGTTTCCCTTTCCGATACCTTTGAGAACTTCCATACCTACGAGATTGACTGGACCCCCGAGTCTGTCACCTGGTCCGTAGACGGCCAGGCCACCCGTGTTCTCAACCGTGCAGACACCTTGAACGCCACCACCGAGAACTATGACTTCCCCCAGACCCCCTCGTTTGTGCAAATCTCCCTCTGGCCCGGTGGACTTGCCTCCAACCCTGAGGGCACCCGTAACTGGGCCGGCGGCGAAGTTGACTGGAACGCTGAGGATATCCAGGACCCTGGTTACTTCTACGTTACCCTTAAGGACGTCAAGATCGAGTGCTACGATCCCCCTAGTAACACCAAGAAGTCTGGCGACAAGTCTTACAAGTACACTGATGTTAATGGTCTTTCTAGCGACGTTGAAATTTCCGGCGATGACACCGTGCTGGGTTCCTTTGAGGCCGTGGGCTTTGACATGAGAAAGGGCTCGGACGACGATCTCGCGACTGTCGCGGGCTCGGTCCCCACCGGCGTTGGCAGCAACAACCACCAGAGTGCCCAGAATGACGACGATGTTGCCGATGCGTCGGTCGTTTCCGTCTCGACCAAGGCCACCAGCACCGCTTCGCTCGCCGACGTCTCCGGCTCGGCCCAGAAGAAGACCACCAGCAAGTCCGAGTCGCTTGCCGATGCCACCGGCACCGCCAGCAAGACCGCCGCCAAGTCGGCCACCGCCACCGGCGACGACAAGGACGACGAAGACAAGGAGTCCTCTTCCGCCAGCGAGGTCGAGTCGTCGGCCGCGGCCACCACGACCGCCAATGGTGGCTTTGAGCAGTCCACTAATGACCAGACCACGTCGGCCGGTGGCGTCAGTGCCAACAGCCCCAACTCAGGCGAGAAGCTTGTCGTTGGCGGCATGCTCGGCACCGCCATGCTCTTCATGGCCATGCTTATCTAAACCCGTAATACCTTATAGCGTGAAATAGTTTTAATAATTAAAAATAAATAGTACATTCCCGAAACAAAATCCTGGTGTTGCATATTTATTTTTGATCACGATAAAAACGGGGGCTGCTGCTGCTGCCAAGCTCCAAAAAAAAAAAAAAAAAAAAAAAAAAGACAGGAGACACCAAACGAGCAGTTCGTTTGGAAAAAACAAAACCATCCGACCCTGATGGGCCTACCCCTTTTTTTCCTTCCATCACCGACATTTTGGGCACACCAACAGCAGCAGCACCCGATCGCAGACACTTCCCCCGGGCAACAACCCGATCCACATCCTTCAATTATCCTTTTGGTAGATTTTTCTAATTGTCCCTTTTCTCTTTTGCGCCCACGATGCACACAATCCAATCGGTTGTTGACAAACGCATAGTCTCGCTCGAGTACCTCCGCAATATGTAAGTCCGCCGCTGATTGCCCTTTTTTATTATTATTCAATTTAATACATGTTTATTTTTTTTGGATGGCCATGTAGATACTAACCCACCTCTTTCTTCTTCTTTTGTGGGGGGAAAGGAAAAACCCGGTAGTGGTCAAATCTTTTGGCTAAACACGGTGCATCTCACCAAACCTGAAATCAGTGCCATGATGGCCACCTCACCCTTTGCCGACCTGGCTGTGAGCTGGTTTTGCCTGGGCGGCTCGCTGCCGGCCCTGCTCCTGCTGACGGAGGAAAACAACGCCACTTTGCATGACTACCTGGCCGACCTGCTCAAGCTCGTCAAGGAGTTCTCCGCGTTTGCGCAGCAGAACCAGGGCACCCAGCAGCAATTCGCGGCCCCTATGACCGCGACGCAGCAGCAGCAGCAACAGGACAGCACCAGCCGCTCAGCTGGCGCCGGCCCCGACGCAAGCATAGTCAGCCGGGCCAACGGCAGCAGCAGCGGCAGCAGCAGCTCGAGCACACACAAGAAGCTCTCGCGGTTTTTCAAATCGCGCAGCAGCAAGGAAAACAGCATCAGCGGCAACATTAACTGGATCAGCTCGAGCAGTAGTAGCGACGGCGCCGACAGCGCGGCGATAAGCATCATCAGCAGCAATAACGGGCTCATGATTAGCAGCACCAACAACAGCAGCAGCGGCAGCAACGACGTGGCGGCAGCCGTAAACAGCAGCAGCAGCGGTAGCAGGAGCCGGAAGAGCAGCAGCGCGGGCGAGTTCTCGCTGCTCACGGTTATGCATCTCCCGTTTGTGCCCGATGTGCACGAGACGTTTGTGTCACTTTGCGATATCTGGATTGCAGCGTACCGCCACGTGCTCACATTCTCATCGGGTGGCACGGCGGCCGACCTCGAGGCGCTGCTGAGCCTGGACGAGTGGCTCAAAACCGAACTTGTCAGCCCAGTAATTCAAAAAGTGGACATGCTGAGCAAGACCCTGGTTTACGAGGAGAGTAACAAACTTGATGGCCTGCTTATTCACTCAAAATGAGGAAGGCAAGCAGGAAGTGTGGCTAGGCTATATTTATATTTTACTGCGCGGATAGGTATGTATGTATTGTGCAGAAAGGGTTTTTTTTCTTTTCGTTTTATTAGATTTGTTGATATGCTACAATTGTAGTTTTGAAGAATGGCATATATGATACGTGATGCTGCCCCGGACGGGTTGTAATCAGGGGGCTAAAGGGAACCGAAATAGCAAAAAAAAAAAAAGATAATGAAAAAAAGACAGAAAGAACCAAGAATAGCAGTTACCGGTTATATCACAACAGTAGACTGAAGCGCCGTGGTGGCCTCGAACGCGGCTTCACTAGTGATGACGACCTTGGCGCCGTACTTGTACTCAGCGAATTTGCCCCAGACTATAAAAAATAAAGCGTTAGCAAATAAATGAAATCAATGCAGGAGTTGGTAGATGTCGGTGATGTGAAAAGGGTTTCTGAAGCAGTCTGTGTACCATCCACAGACCGTCCGGTACCGTGAACCGCCCAAAAAACAAACCCCAAACCAACAGAATCCAAATAAATAAACAAAAAAAAAAAAAACTAGCAGTTAAAACACACGTACCAAAGTAGGAAAATCGGCGGCCAAAAAACTTGCCCACCACGGGGATGAGAATGCAAGTCAACAGACTCTGGATTTGTGCTATTGATTCTTCCCACTCGGCCTGGGCGTCCGAGAGGTACTCCACGGGTTCGCCGTCTGTGTCGTCCTCGTCTTCATCGTAATCGTCGTCGTCGTACTCGTCGTCGTCGGAGGACACATACGACGAGGAGCCGTAGGAGGATGTCGGTTCGAGTGCGTACTCGTGGTCGTTGCTGTCGCTGAGCTCGTTCGTCTCAGCGGCCGTTGGCGCCGTCGCCGCCGCGGTGGCCACAACGGGTACGGCGGTGGGATCAGAGGCTACCGCAGCAGCAGCAGCAGCCGTAGCCACGGTTGCGACTTTCGCCGCCACTGCAGGGCCGGAGTCTTGGTCAGGAGACGTGCTCATTCTAGGTGTAAAAAAAAATAGGCGGGTGTTGAATTCAAGGTGGAGATTGCAGCTGTGGCCGAATTAATTGCACCGGGGAGATAGTTGATATTTCGTATACTAGTATATAAAACACAATGGCAGTTAAGAAAAGACAAACAAAATCAGGATTCTGGGTGAATTTACTGGACTTTGGATCTCAATCGCTTTGGTGTTGGTCAAAAAATCACCACGAATTGTAAAGGTGCTCGTTTGAGACCGGGGGGTGGAGACGTGATTTCGAACCCACCAAAGACCAAACCGGAAAAGAGGAAACAGGACTTGGGATTTAGGACTTTTCTTAAATACTGATTTGGTTGATTCTCTAACGACGACTTGGAAATGTGCCCATGAGAACAACACAGGGAAACATATTCAAGCAAGGCCAGAAAGCACAAACGGTCTCTAGCTTTGAAATATTTACGAGGGAAAGAGCCTAGGCTGAAGTATCTTGGCCCCAACACCACTGGGGACTTCATCCGTGTTCTATACTTAGGGAAGCTAGACGGTGATTCTCTTGTTTACAAATGCTCAGCAAGGGATCCTACAAGATCCTTGCGCAGGGTTTCCAACATTGATAGAGGCGGTCCATGTAAGCTAAATTCATTATATAACAATTTTAAGTGAGCTGGTGGTTCCAGACTAGAAACAGACACCAATGGACTCTTCCGAGCAACGGATTCGGCGGCTTGGACAATAGAGACAGCTATAAAAGACAAGAGAAATAGAAACGAAGACTCTACAAGTTTCACGGAGGAACCTGCATTAGGTGACTCTGCTTACCCAAATGTATACAAGAAAGTCAAGTTGGCTGCCAGACGAGCGTCAACTAGACAATTCACATTAACTGAAATCACCAGGCGGGAGTTGGCTCATTATAACAGTAGTAGACTTTCACAGTCATTAACGTGTTTATTGAGAAATGCATGATTGGACTATTGGACAATATTGCCATCAAGGCGCATCTACATTAAACAATAATAATCAGCAGTATGTATTAGGTTGAAGATAGATGTTGTACTCATGACGTACGCTGTAGACATCCTCTTAAGAACCCGACTTTATCTAAGGTCGTGAATAAGAACTTCTACGGCATGAAAGAAAGATTTATGAAAAGCAGCGCCAGTAACAATTATATAATAATGGGCAAAAGGCAAAATCCGTGGTTTCAACTGCAGGATCATCTAAACTGTCAATTGCCTGAGGCAAATGGCTTTTTACAGGAAGACGTTCAATGTCCTGACTAACAAGCACAAACTGTAACGCAAAGACACTAACAAGCAGCAGCAGAAAACAGCAGAAATAATTAGAACCCTGATATCAGCAGTGATAATTGACACTCATAAGGCAGAGATCACTGAATCAGCATGGGAATTTGTGTGCCGATGACGAGTCAAAAACAAGGGTGCAGACGACACAACAATATCATGTTGGCCGAGGTTGCATCAAATGGCAAGCCTATCAAGGCCGTGCACGAAATGAAAAAGCTGCGCAAGAGGATTGAACCAGTTGTTGAAACAATAATTGACAGTCATCCAGGAGAGCATTGCATTGCCAGCAGCACAAATCAGCAAGAAATCAATCTTGAAACTGTCACGCTATGGAAGCTCCAGAGAACAAGCTAACAATAATAGCAGCAGCGGCAATTGATTATAGGCATTTGTAGCACTCCAACAAGAAGATAAGGCCCTTTTTAATACTGAACGGAGCTGGAGATGGAGCAGATCCAGAAGAAAGTTGGACAATTTGCGTACACTGAAAACAGTATCCCCAACTCTGCTGCTAATATATCATTAGTGGACGACTACTAGTTATCACATCTTACCATAATGCGTGCTTGGTATGAAAAGCAAAATATGAGATAGTTCATTACTTATCTTGTTCATTTACAAAATTGAATGAAAATGGAGATGAATTGATAAATAAATGGTGATGCTTATATACATGACGGGGCAGAAGTCCACAAAACTCTACGGTCCCTTCGACCTTTAGATTTTACGCAGCATGAGCACGACGGTCCTTGATATCCTCGCTTTTGACAACCGGGTTTGTCACTAGACGCGGCTTGGAAAGCGGCTCGCCGCGCACAACCCGCTCCATTTCCTCCTTATCCAGTGTCTCGTACTCAATCAAGCCCTCTGCCAGCCGCTGTAGTTCAAGCTCATGCGCCCGCAGGAGCTGTCGCGTACGACTTTCGCTCTCCGTGAGCAACCGCACAATCTCCTGCTCCGCCAACCGGCGTGTCGCAGCGCTCCAATCGCCCCAGTTCTCCTCGAGCTGCATGGGCCCGATCGCCGGCGACATTCCGTAGGCCGTGACCATGGCGCGCGCAACGGAAGTAGCGGTGCGCAGATCTGACGAACAGCCCGCTGTGACCTGGTTTTTGCCCAGCAGCATCTCCTCGGCAATCTTGCCGCCCATGCATACGTCAAGCCGGGCTAGCAGCTCGCGCTGCGACTGGTCGTACTTGTCCATTTCCGGAAGCTGGAACGTGATGCCAAGAGCGTCGCCACGCGGCAGAATTGTAGCTTTGTAAAGGCTTGTAGCACCTGGTGTGTAGAGCGCCATGATGGCATGACCGGCCTCATGGAAAGCAGTATTTTTTCTTGTTTCCTCAGTAAGTACCATACTTTTACGCGCAGCGCCCAACAGAATCTTGTCCTTGGCCCACTCAAAATGCTCCATATTAACCGAGACGGCTTTCTGCTGTGATGCATGAATGGCAGCTTGATTGACAAGATTCATAAGGTCAGCGCCAGAAAACCCTGAGGTGCCACGCGCTAGGACTGACGTGTCAATATCTTTGCCGGCCTCAATTTTTTTAATGTGGTGGTTAAGAATAGCAATGCGGCCGCGCACATCGGGGAGGTCAACATGGACAATCTTGTCAAAGCGGCCCGGCCGCGTGAGCGCCTTGTCTAGCATCTCAGGAAAGTTGGTTGCCGCGATAAAGATCACACCCGTTGACTGGGAGAAGCCGTCGAGGTCAACAAGCAGCTGGTTGAGTGTTTGACGCATGTATGCCTGGTCCTTGGGGTTACGCTTACCGCCAATGGCATCAAGCTCATCAATGAACACAATTGCTGGGGCTTTGGCGCGCGCCGAGGCAAAAAGCTCGCGCACGCGTTTGGCGCCAACACCAACATACATTTCGTCAAACTCGGAGCCGCTCATGAAAAAAAAGGGCACGCCAGCCTCGCCGGCAACAGCACGCGCCAGCAGCGTCTTACCGGTACCGGGTGGGCCCGTCAGCAGTACACCCTTGGGCAGCTTACCACCAAGGCCCGTGAACTTGGCAGGGTCCTTGAGAAACTCGACAATTTCCTCAAGTTCTGCACGCGCCTCGTCAACTCCCTGAACGTCGGAAAACTTGACGGTCGACTTGGTGCCATTGGCGCTGTCGGCAAGGTTTTTGGAGTCACTACTAGTACCAGGGAACTCGCCACCAGGGAACTCGCCGCTGTTGCTAGCGCGCTTAATAGCCGAGCCAATTTCGCCAACGATAACGTAGCTATTGTAGAGGCCCCAGGTGAAAAAACCCATGGGGATAATCCACTTGAGCCATTTGAGCAACATAGCGAGGTTGCTTTCCTCTACTATCACATACACGGGCTCGCTGGAAGAGCCCACGTTCCCATCAAAAAGCGAGTTGCCTGATGGTGACTGTAGTGGCCGCAACTGCTTCTGCTGGCCCTGTGTCGCTGCTGCCAGGGCCTTCTCGGCGCGAGCAGCCTTGTCGTGCTCGCCTAGAGATTTCAGTGACGTGATGTACAAGTCGGTGCACTCGTGGTCGTGGGCGACACCTGTAGTCTCGTAGCGGGAAACAACGACTTGCGGCATGTTTGACGCAAGCAGTTCGCGGTAGAACTCGGCCTGTAGCTTTGGGTTGCTAAGGGAGCGGTTGGCCATCTGCTCTTTGAGTGGCAAGATGGTATTATCCGAGGTAGTGGCCGAGGATAATGGGGTTGAGTGAGGGGTGCTGTCATTGGCAAACCAGGAGATATGGCGTCTGCCCAGCGCCAGACGTGGGTGCGCGCGGTAGAGGTTTCGAGATAGCAGCGCGACGCGAAGCATGGTGTTGTTGGTTGTTGGTGGTTTTGTTGATTGGTGATGTAGCGCAAGTAGAAAACAAAAAGGCGGGTGAAAATAAATAGAGATACTGTAGACACTGGTCCTTTTTTGTCAATAAATCAATCAACATACTTTATTTTTCACCAAACAAGCACTACATAGCCGGATCTACGGGCACAAGAAATATATACAGTAGAATCACAAGAAATGTATTAAATCACGGTTCATTTATAAAAAAGGCCGCGCTGTGTCAATACGCAAAGCACGGCCATGGAGCACAGCTACAACAACACAAGCTATTCCCCGAAATTGACGCTCGGTGGGAGCGTAAATATGTCGAATTCGACTACGTCAAGCGAGTTCCATAGAAAGGAAAACACTCCGGCTTGTTGGAATTGGACATTGCTCTTCTCTCTTCCCGCGACGATCACAGCTCTTCTCTGAGAAAAGCCATGGGCCACGAGAAACACTCCTTAAGCTATACCGCCCCGATAAGAGCAAACCGAGGCAGTTATGGCAGTACAGAACATAACCATGAAGGGAGAGAACTTGATTATGAAGAGAAAAAAAAGGAAAAAAAAAAGAAGAAATGAAATTGAAAAGTTGAAAAAAATTGAAAAATTTTAGATTTTATACTTGTAATCTGTCACGTGACATATGCACAATTAGCACTAGGGTCTTTTTGTCTTCATGGCTTAAAGACCTAAAGGCGATGGTAGCAATGATGATGGTAGCAACGATGACGACGAGACAAAAAGGTCCCACAGCAACTGGCACAGACGTCAGGCTCTTGACTACTGTAGATTATAACTACTATCGCTACTACTGTTACCGTTATTCTTCTTTTTGCTCTTTTTGTCGTTGGTAACGGTCCGAGTCCGGACTCAATGACTCTGTTGAGCATTAAAAGAGTCACTGAGTCATTCAATGAAATTTGGGTTAAGTACGATCAGCCTTGAGCTACGACTTTTCGAGTAAACAAATAAATTCAATTTGCCTCAATTTTTCACTTAACTCTTCTTCTTATTCTTTTTATTCCTCTTATTTTTCTTCTCATCCTTTTTGAGTCTCACCTGCTGTCTATATAGGTATGCCATCTTCACGATACTCTTATTGTCCCCTACTAACACCCCCGTTTAGAATGTCCGAATCCCTGCAATTCTGGAGTGAAAAGCTCAAGAGCCTTTCAAAGACCGTGCTCCCATCTGACTTTGTCACCCCCGCCGAGGGAAAGGTCGTCGAGGCTACTCTGCGCTTTGATTTCCCCGAGGACTTTGAGTCGAGCCTTTCGTCCATTGCGGCTGCGGTTTCCCAGTCCCTGAACCAGCGCGTTTCCGCCTACAACGTTGCTCTTGCCCTCTACACAATCCTCATCTTCCGTTTCACGGGCGAGGAAGATATTGCTCTGGGCACCACGACGCTCGATGGCCACGCCTATGTCTTACGCACGGCCATCACCGGCCAAACCCTCTTCACAGACGTTATTGCTTCCATTCTCGAGAGCGAAGCCGCTATTCAGGCCCACCCCGTTACTCTTGCCGACCTCTCGGCTCACATCAAGGCTACCAGCAATCTGGACGCGCCCATGACTCTTTACTCTACTTCCTTTGGACTTCCAGTGTCAGCCGTTGCTGCTAGCGAGGCTGTTCTTGGTTCTGCCAAGGGTAGACAAACAGCGCTATCGGTGTTTTGGAACCCCACCTCCATCACCCTCCACTACAACTCGTTGCTTTTCAAGAAGGACAGAATCGTCGCCCTCACCAACGAGCTGCAGGCCCTAGCAGCAAATATTGTCTCAGAGCCCCTTACCGCGCTTGCTGGCAACGTTTCGCTGCTCTCGCAAGCTGACAAGCATATTCTCCCCGACCCGACGCGTGATCTGCACTGGAACGGCTTCCGTGGTCCCATTCACGACATTTTCGCCGACAACGCTGACCGTTTCCCCGACCGCAACTGTGTGGTCGAGACTGCTAGCTTCCTTGACCCTGAGGCCAAGGAGCGTGTCTTCACATACAGACAAATTAACGAGGCCTCCAACGCCATTGCTCATCACCTGATTTCTCAGGGAATCAAGAAGGGTGACGTTGTCATGATCTACGCCTACCGTGGTGTCGACTTTGTTGTTGCTGTCATGGGTGTTCTTAAGTCTGGTGCTACCTTCTCGGCCATTGATCCCGCCTACCCTCCTGCGCGTCAAAACATTTACCTCAGTGTTGCCAAGCCCCAAGCGCTCGTAGTCATCAAGAAGGCTGGTATCCTCGCGCCGCTTGTAACCAAGTACATTAAGGAAGAGCTTAACCTGCTGGCACACATCCCCGCACTTGAGCTGCTTACCGACGGTACTATCACTGGTGACGGCAACGGTGCCTCTGAGAGTGACATTCTTTTCCCTGCTCTCGCACGCAAGTCCGAAAGAACCGGCGTCGTCGTCGGCCCTGATAACAACCCTACTCTTTCGTTCACCAGTGGTTCTGAGGGCATCCCCAAGGGTGTCAAGGGCCGCCACTTCTCGCTTACCTACTACTTCCCCTGGATGGCCAAGACCTTCAACCTTTCCGAGAAGGACAAGTTCACCATGCTTAGTGGTATTGCGCATGATCCTATTCAGAGAGATATGTTCACACCTCTTTTCCTTGGTGCTCAGCTGCTTGTTCCTACCGCTGACGACATTGGAACTCCCGGCCGTCTTGCCGAGTGGATGGGCATCCACGGCGCTACTGTCACCCATTTGACACCCGCCATGGGTCAGCTCCTCTCCGCCCAGGCCTCCCATGAGATCCCCTCTCTGCACCACGCCTTCTTTGTCGGTGACATTTTGACCAAGAGAGACTGTTTGAGACTGCAGTCCCTGGCCCGTAATGTTGCCATTGTCAACATGTACGGTACCACTGAAACTCAAAGAGCTGTTTCCTACTTTAGAGTCCCCTCTTACAATGACGACAGCACCTTCCTGCAGTCGCAAAAGGATATTATGCCTGCTGGCCAGGGTATGCTTGACGTTCAGTTGCTTATCATCAACCGCAACGACAGAAACAAGATGTGTGCCATTGGTGAGGTTGGTGAAATCTACGTTCGTGCTGGTGGTCTTGCCGAGTCTTACTTGAAGCTTCCCGACATGACCGCCCAAAAGTTTGTCAATAACTGGTTTGTTGACAACGAGCAGTGGCGCAAGCTTGACGCCGAGGCCGATAAGGGTGAGCCCTGGAGAGAGAACTGGTTTGGACCCCGTGACAGACTCTACCGTACCGGTGATCTCGGCCGCTACTTGCCCGACGGTAACGTTGAGTGCAGCGGCAGAGCCGACGACCAGGTCAAGATCCGTGGTTTCCGTATTGAGCTGGGTGAAATTGACACCCACTTGTCTCAGCACCGTCTCGTCAGAGAGAATGTTACTTTGGTCAGAAGAGACAAGGACGAGGAGCCTGTTTTGATCTCGTACATTGTCCCCCAGACCATTGACCCTGCTTCGCAACTCTTCTCTGCTCACGAGAGTCTTGACGAGGAGGAAGATGACAAGGTTGTCAAGGGTCTTGTCAGATACAGAAAGCTCATCAAGGACATTAAGGACTACCTCAAGACCAAGTTGCCCACTTATGCTGTGCCTACGGTTATTGTCCCTCTGCCCAAGCTTCCTCTGAACCCCAATGGTAAGGTCGACAAGCCTGCCCTCCCCTTCCCCGATACTGCCCAGCTTTCTCTTGTTGCCAAGCACTCTCAGCAGGCTGCCGGTGACGCTGTTCAGTTCACCCCTACTGAGGCCGAAGTAAGAGACATTTGGCTTGAGGTCCTGCCTACTAGACCTCCCGTTATTGAGCCCCAAGACAGTTTCTTCGATCTTGGTGGCCATTCCATTCTTGCCACAAGAATGATTTTTGCCCTGAGAAAGAAGTTGTTGGTTGAGGTTCCCCTCGGATTGATCTTTTCTCATCCTACTATTGCTGGCTTTGCAGCTGAGATTGAAAAACTCAAGGGTATCAACAATTTCACTTCTGAGGCCTCTGCGGCTCCCGAGACTGCTGAGCCCGCTGTTGACTACGCTAAGGATGCTGAGGAGCTCAAGGCAACTCTTGCTCCTTCTTATGTTACGCGCAGCGTTTCCCTCAACAAGAGCGGTCCCCTCTCTGTTTTCTTGACTGGTGCGACTGGTTTCCTCGGTTCCTTTATTGTCAGAGATCTTTTGGAGCGCACTGGCACCAACATTAAGATTTATGCTCATGTCCGTGCTGCCGACAAGGTCAAGGGTCTCGAGAGAATCAAGAACAGCAGCATTGCCTACGGCATCTGGAAGGAATCCTACGCTGAGAAGATTGTCCCTATTATTGGTGACCTGGAGGAGAAGCATTTCGGTCTCCCTGATTCCGAGTGGGAATTCTTGACCAACGAGCTTGATGTTGTCATTCACAATGGTGCCATGGTTCACTGGGTCTACCCTTACTCCAAGCTCAGAGGACCTAACGTTGTTGGTACCATCAATGTCATGGAACTTTGTGCCTCTGGCAAGCCCAAGTACTTTAACTTTGTTTCTTCGACTTCGACTGTTGACACTCTTCACTATGTCGAGCTCTCTGATTCCATTGCTGACAATGGCGGCCCCGGTATTCCCGAGTCCGACGACCTTGAGGGCTCTGCCAAGGGTCTTGGCAACGGCTATGGCCAGAGTAAGTGGGTTTCTGAGAGACTTATTAGATATGCTGGTGAGAAGCTTGGTCTCCGCGGCTGTGTCGTCAGACCCGGTTACGTCTTCGGTGACTCGATCACTGGTGCCGTCAACACGGATGATTTCCTTATCCGTATGATTAAGGGTTGTGCCCAGCTTGGATACATTCCTGATATCTACAACACCGTCAACATGGTCCCCGTTGATCACGTTGCGCGCGTTGTCACCGCTACTGCTTTCCACCCCCCTACTAAGGATAACCTCGCCGTCGCACACGTGACTTCGCAGCCCCGTATCCGCTTCAACCAGTTCTTGAGCTCGTTGAAGGAGTATGGCTACAATGTTACCCAGACGGACTACGTCCCCTGGCGCATTGCCCTTGAGAAGTATGTCATTGCTGATGCCAACGATAGTGCTCTCTACCCATTGCTCCACTTTGTGCTTGATGATTTGCCCCAGAGCACCAAGGCTCCCGAGCTTGACGATGCTAACACCCGCGTCTCCCTCCGTGACGATGCTTCTTGGACTGGCGTCGACCTTTCTGCTGGTAAGGGTATTGACCTCAAGCAGATGGGTGTTTACCTTGCCTACCTGGTCGCTATTGGCTTTTTGCCTGCTCCTACGGATGCCCCCGTTGACGCCCTCAAGCTGCCCGAGATTGAGGTCTCTAGTGAGATTGTTGAAAAGCTGGCCAGCGTCGGTGGTAGAGGTAACAAGTCTGCTTAATCAAAAACATTAGGTTAAAGTGGATTTGTAAAGAAAAAAAATTAGCTTGTATTATATTGAATAAAAAATCATTTATGTATGTTTAAATTTACCTGTGTTGAAAAAGATCAAGTTTGACATGTTGCAAGACGTTTCTTTCTTCCTTCTTTCTACGTAAATCAAATGCGTTACAATTGTTCACAAGCCCCAGAAAAGTTGTCAAGAACTTATAACATTTTCTTATACATTAAAAGATCTTTGTGGAGTATACAAACTGGTAGCCAAGGTTCTCCAACTTTGCTACTGCAGTTGCACAGGCGATTCTCAGCTTCTTAGCGTAGCTTGCAGTGATAATTTTTATATGGTTTTACTTTACGCCCTGGGACTCAAATTGTAGAGAATTGGGGCCGTTGAATGTCTAATCCCCTCAAACCTCCACAAAACCATAATTGATCTTGTCGAATTAAGTGGTTCAGAATTTAATGAACTCAATTCGAAACTATTTTATCATATAAAATTGTGGCGATTTCAGTTGTAATGAAATGATAAATTGGTTTACTGTAGGTAAAAAACTTTGAAAGCTGGAATCACGGTCTAAACTTGTTTACAGGCATACAAGATTTCATGTGTTTTGCTCAGATTTAGAATTCTGGCATCAATTTCATTGCTCTCATTGTTGCAACCGGTAGTTCTTTTGTTTCTGATAATGATCTAAGTCAATATATATGATTACTTCAACAGCCGCGTTCTTGGTTTGATACAAATCTTTAGCACTTGTATGCTGGAATGCTCGTTTTAGCTTGTAGAGCGAGCGTATTTGCAAAGGAGTTATCACAAACTTCAGCTTCTATCAACAGAAAATTTTTTTTCAAACAATTACTATAATAAACAAAAAATAAATAAATTGACACCATTGCTGAACATATTGATGCCAATATAGGTCATGACGGTATCAACTCTAGCTCGCAGATGCATAAGAAAAAAGTTGCATCTTGAATTTTGGCAGCTCTTGAGATGAAACAATTATGTTTAGACACTGGAGTATAGCTTGGATCTTGTTGGATTCTTTGGTACAAAATATTTTATTAGAACAAGGGGAGAATATAATGAAAAATAGTTATGCGCGTAGAAGTCAACAGAACCTATATTCTTGTCTAAAAAGTCGACTCTATAATTAGTTTTTCATTTCTACAATTGGTATAAAACCAAAGTTTTATTAATGGTAAATGATACATCCATATTCCTTTTGCAAATTTTACAATAAGCAAGAGTTTGTTTTTATTTTTATTTTTTTTGTAGATTAACGGATTCGAATCAAAACCTACGAAACTATTTGTCATACAATAGCATTTAGTTAGCACTTCATTTAGCTTTCAACTATGGTGATAAAAACGTCTGAGTACTTGAATTTCTAATTTCAATCTATTCCAATCGCAGAATCTTTCAACTCACTGAGCATCCAAAAGACAATATGTACAAAGATGTTCTTGTTTGATTTTTGCAAGAGCAATCGTAATTGCAAGCTGCAATGCGACATTGTCAATGAATTTCTTCTCACCACCCTTTTTAATACAGTAAATTTTGATATAAAATAAAAATTTATGAATACTTCTTCATTACCCGTGTTATTTATTAACCTGAATTGGTGCTTTTGCATTGTCTCTCGGCCTGTGTTTTGAGCAGTTCTGTTTGTGATCATCACCAAAACTACCGCTGCTATTGGTGAGCAGCAAGGGTTAGGGCGCTACCGGTCAATTATGCTATCGAGGGTACTCAACATTTTCGACCTTGCCTTTTTTTTTATTGTCTGTTTTTTACCTTTTTTTTCTTTTTACCATCATCAACAACACCGACGGCATTGACGAAAGCAACAATAGAAACAAAGAAGCAGACACTCCAGTGCATATATTGGTACACTAAATGTTATAGCACATAATCACAGATGGCGCAGAGAAAATTGCAACAGTACGTAACCCTCTGATCTGGTGCACCACCACGGTCCAGCCACTGACGTAGCGCTTGCCATAGAGAAATTGACCGCGTGTTCAAGAGGGTAGCGGAAGGTGTCGCAACCTTTGACTCTATTTATGACAAGGTCCAGATGGCGACGAACCAGTCGCAAAAGGAAAAACTTGAGTCGGACTTGAAACGAGAGATCAAAAAGCTTCAGCGGTTTAGAGACCAAATCAAGTCGTGGATGAGCGGCAATGAAATCAAAGACAAGAAGCAGCTAATGGAGCAGCGCAAGCTGATTGAGACTGTGAGTAGCTTTCATTGAATGCCCTGGTGGGCTCTCGTACTAACGCAATTTTTTTTTTTTTTTTTCAATTTTTCTTTTAGGAAATGGAGCGGTTCAAGGCCTGTGAAAAGGAGATGAAGACCAAGGCTTTCAGCCGTGAGGGCCTAACAAACTCATTAAAACTTGATCCGCGTGAGAAGGAAAAAGTTGAGACAAGTGGGTTTATCTCAACAATGCTTGCGGAACTTGAACACCAGGTTGAAACTCTGGAGGCTGAGCAGGAGTTACTACAAACAACCATGAAAAAAAATCGTAAGGACTCGGCCAAACAGGAGCGGCTGGCAGAAATTGATGAGACTCTCGAGCGCCACGCTTGGCATGTTCGCAAGCTCGAACTTATTCTCCGCCTCCTCGAAAACGGTAACATTGGACCTGACGCTGTCAAGAACATTCACGATGACATTCAGTACTACGTCGAGTCAAATCAGGACCCCGAGTTTGCAGAAGACGACGAGATCTATGATGAGCTAAACCTCGACAGCTATGAGGATAATGAGCTGGATGCTGTTGCTGTAATGAAAGAAGAGCCGCCATCGTCTTCGTTGGAGGAACTGGCGATAAATGCGGGCAGCGCGCCAGCAAGCAGTACCACCAAAAGTACGCCGGTAGCCACTGGCAACGGCGAACCGCACCATGTTCTCGTTAAGAAGGCCTCGGTGCCAGTGATAGCAAGCTCTGCCACGAGTAGTACTCTGAGCACGACGATACCAATTGGAGTCACCACGATGAAGCCAGCTCCGCCGCCAATGCGGTCAACTAACGAGCTCAAGTACGCATCAGCCGCCGCTGCGCTTGGTGCATCATCACCAGTCACAAAATCGGCTAATTCTGCGTCTTCTTCGTCTTCTGTCTCAAATGGTAGCAGCACCATTGTCAATAGTAGCAGTAGCAGCAGTATACCTGCGAGCGCGCAATCTACCCCGCACGTTGAGCCCATCAAGATTGTCAAGCAGGATTCGAAAAAATCCGCGGCCAAAATTTCTGCGAGTCCTGTTGCCAGCAAAGCCACAGCCAAGAAGTCAGAGGCCACGCCTGTCGCTGCTGATTTGGATGCTAAGTCCGATGTCCCCCTGGGGCTTGAGGGTCTGCTGGAACCCATGGATGCGGCCAAGGCGCGGATTCTCAACCCGCCGGCGCTTGCGTCCATTTCAAAAATGCTCGAAAACTCGTACCTGCAGTGCCCCAACAGCATGCTTGCGGACAAACCACGCTACTACCAACCCGAGACGTATTTCCCGACCCCGTCGTACTACCCGCAAGAATCACTTACCAAGATGTTTAATGACTCTGCTGTGTTTAGCAAAATGGATGTTGATACCCTGTTTTATATCTTCTACTATCGCCAAAACACGTACCAACAATACCTGGCGGCGCGGGAACTCAAGGCGCGCAGTTGGCGGTTCCATAAACGGTTTTTGACCTGGTTCCAGCGCCATGAGGAGCCCAAGACTATCAATAACGACTACGAGCAAGGTACCTACCGTTACTTTGATTTTGAGGGCATGTGGTTACAACGTCGCAAGTCAAACTTCAAGTTTGAGTACCAGTTCCTCGAGGACGAATTCTAGGTGTGAGCCAGGGTGATTTTAGTTGTTGTTTTTTTGTTCTCTTTTATTGTCTTTTTCATTATTATTTTTATTATTGCTTTCATTACACATTATTAGGACTCACTTGTTGGTATATGACTCTGTATTATATATATTCTTATCACTAGTTATATTTATCATACTTACTGGTTTTATCTACTCATTTTTAGTAAAAAAGAATTTCCTGTTGTCATTTCAAATGGTTTGTTTTAACTATATATATATATATATATATTTACATTTGCTTGCTAATGCTAATAGCCCGGGGCCGCGGGCCCCAGTTCTTTTGCGGGTTTTGCTGGTACCGTACAAACTTGCTTTTGCGCATTTGCTCAAGCTCCAGGGCCCGCGGGTGATCAGCAAAGGAAATCTCCGGGACCTTGTCATCTGCGGCCGCGGCATCCACTTTGGCCGCCAGGTCGCGGACAATCGTGGCCCCAGGGGCGCCAGCCTTGAGGTTGTGAGAGACGGTGCCGTTATGCATGTCTGCCAGCCAGCGCCGGTAAACGGCCCAAATGAAGCTGTAGGGAGCGTCTGTCTTGAGGCACCCGGCGTGGGCGTGGGTGCCAGAGACCCGGTAGCCCGCGTTACAAAGCGCCGATACCATGGCGCGGTGGGGCGGCGACGAGGCCTTGATTACGGCGGCCCGCTGCTGCACTGAAAAGTAAAAGGGCACGTCCTTGAGCTCGTCTCGGGCCATGGTCAACATGCCCTTGATCCGCGGCGCCGTGGTGTAGATGGCGGGGTCAAAGTCGTCGGAGTCCTCGATCTCCAGCATCTTGTCAATGAAAGCGTCGTTATGGATGGGCCCGGCCCATAGCGGTCCCGCAATGTGGTGCGGCGTGCCGCAGTGGTCGCAGTTTTCCGGGGCCAGGGGTCCCCTGGCGTAACCGTATTTTTGGTCGCTGGCATCGCATTTGCCGAGCGGCTGATGCACTGACGACCCGCAGCCACGGCAATGATAAACCACCATTGACTTGCTGGCATTCTCCTTGACCTGCCGTGGCGACGTTTTGATCCGGATAAATAGACGCACGTAGAAATCAACAGAGAGACTCAGCATGGGCTCAATCGCGCGGCCATACCGCGCGGCCGACGCCGCCACCATGTTCAGCACCAGACGCAAGGCCGACTCATGGCACGCGTCAGACCAGACGGTGGTACCGCCATACTGCGCAAAGCACTTCTCCGGGTACCCGTTGCCCGCGAGCACGCCGAGGTCAGTGCAGGTGACAAGCAGCAGCCCGTCATCGCGCACCGCCTGCACAGCGGCGTCCATGAACGGTGTAGCGGATCCATAGGGGTCAAGGTCGACAACATGCACGTTGCGGCCACGATGCTTGTACATGGTCATGCTGGCATCCCCCTCGTGGGCGTGCACTGTGTCTTCGACCCCGCAAAAGGTCACGTTGCGCTGAATCGCGTCGACGGCAGACTCGGAAAAGTCGTTGGCCAAGACCGACCGGACGCGGGGGATCTCAAGCCCATAGCGAACTGCCCGCAGCCCCGACGCTGACAGCGCCTCAATCACATCAATGTATGGCTCCGATGGGTTGGCGGGTACGTAGCGCTGATTGCGTGCCTCGGCTTCGAAAAGCTGGCTCCAGGCACGGATTCCCAGCACACTAATGTCGCGGTTGAACTGCTGGATAGGGTTGTAAAATACCTTATTCTCTTTGGGCACGATGATAGACGCCCTGCCCTCGGTGATCTTGTCATACTGGGTGAAATCAATGTCGGGCCGGCCGCCAGCGCCGGGGGTAGCGGCATTCCGTCGCGGCGTGAAACGAGAAAAGGAGCGCCGGGAGACTAGGCCGAATACGGGTAACAGCCGGAATCTAACCGTTCGGCCACTTCGAAACAAAGCTAAGGAAATCAAAGTGAATAAAATGCTTGGGCTCAGGACACACAAATGATCCGGGATCCTGCGTTTCCAATATATGTCCCAAGGACAAATTCGCCTTGGCCAACTTATCAAGTTGGGAGATCGTGGGTTAGGGCCAGTGATTGGCGTAGGTATTTAAAATTATAGCAACAGCGGAATCATCAGTTTATTCTCATATTATATTTGTCATTTACATTCATTTAATAAAACAAAAGCTTACAGGGCCTTCTTGAGAGGAGACTTGACAGTAGAGCCCTTGTAGAACTCGACAACCTTAGTGGCCTTCTCAGCAATAGCCTCAGGGGTAAAGCCAAAGTACTTGTAGACGTCCTTGTAAGGACCAGAGGCACCAAAGGTGTTGATGCCAATCTGCTCGTGAGAGTACTTGTCCCAACCAAGGGTGGTCATAACCTCAACAGAGATAATGGGGGCACCATCAGGGAAGACGGAAAGCTTGTACTCCTCAGACTGCTTCTCAAAAGTGAACCAGTCAGGCAGAGAAACAACAGCAGCGTTAACACCCTGGGTCTTGAGGAGCTTGGCAGCATCAACAGAGATAGAGACCTCGGAACCAGTGGCGACAAAGATAAGGTCAGGGTTCTCAACCTCGACAAGAGTGTAACCACCCTTTCTGGCCTTCTCAATGCTGGAACCCTCAAGCTGAGGAAGGTTCTGACGGGTCAAAGCAATGACGGAGGGATTGTGCTTAGAGACAAGAGACTGGTAGTAAGCAGCAGAGGTCTCGTTACCGTCAGCGGGTCTCCAGACCTGGAGGTTAGGAATGGCACGGAAGTGAGCAAGGGTCTCAATAGGCTGATGGGTAGGGCCGTCCTCACCGAGACCAATAGAGTCGTGGGTACCAACCCAGATAACCTGGTGCTGGGAGAGAGCAGAAAGTCTCAGAGCACCGGCGGCGTAAGAGATAAAGTTGAGGAAAGTACCAGCATAAGGAATGATACCACCAAAAGCAGCAAGACCGTTGAGAATGGCACCCATGGCGTGCTCACGGACACCGTAACGAATGTAACGACCAGTGTAGTCACCCAGACCAGAAGAGGGAGGCTGGAAGTCGACAGAGTCAGAGGTTCTGGTCAAATTGGAACCAGTCAAATCGGCGGAACCACCAATAAGCTCGGGAATACCGTCAAAGATCTTACTGAGAACAATCTCAGAAAGCTTACGAGAAGCAACAGCAGGGTCGCTGGGAGAGTAGGTAGGCAAAAGCTTCTCAAAATCAGCGGGAAGCTCCTTGTTAATTCTTCTCTGGAGCTCAGCGCCCTTCTCGGGGTTCTGGGCCTTGTACTGCTCAAAAAGAGCATTCCACTCCTGCTCCTCAGCGGCACCCTTAGCAGCAGTCTTGGCAAACAAGTCGTAGATCTCCTGGGGAACGTCAAAGGACTTGGAGGGATCAAAGCCCCACTTCTCCTTAATGGCAACAATATCATCGGCCTTGAGGGGAGCACCGTGAACACCGTGGGTACCCTGGATCTTGGAACCGAAACCAATGGTGGTGGTAATCTTAATCAGAGTGGGCTTGTCAGTAACCTTCTTAGCCTCAACAATGGCGTCGTGAATGGCCTGGAGATCGCTATCACCATTTTCGACAGTAAGAGTGTGCCAGCCATAAGACTCAAATCGCATAAGAACATCCTCAGTAAAAGCAACCTTAATATCACCGTCAATAGTAATGTGGTTATCGTCGTAGAAAGCAATCAGGTTACCGAGCTGGAGGTGGCCAGCAAGGGAGGCAGCCTCAGAGGCAACACCCTCCATAAGGCAGCCGTCACCGGCAATGGTGTAGGTGAAACCCTCAACAACAGAGGCCTCAGGGGTGTTGTATCTAGCACCGAGATGCTTCTGGGCAATGGCGAGACCAACAGCGTTGGAGATACCCTGGCCAAGAGGACCGGTGGTGACCTCGATACCGGGAAGCTCAGCTTCGGGGTGACCGGGGGTCTTGGAGTGAAGCTTTCTAAAGTTCTTGAGATCATCAATGGAGTAGGGGTAGCCGTAAAGGTGGAGCATGACGTACTGAAGCATGCAACCGTGGCCGTTAGAAAGAACAAATCTGTCTCTGTTGAACCATTCGGGGTTCTTGGGGTTAAATCTGAGGAAGTTCTTGAAAAGAACGTGGGTCAAAGGAGCGAGGCCCATGGGAGCTAGAAAAGTTAGTAAACTGCAAATGGATCCATGTGTGAAAAAGACAACTTACCACCAGGGTGACCACTGTTGGCGGCGGCAACACCATCAACCTATGGAAAAAAAAAAAAAAGTTAGTATGAATTCAGTTGTTATTAACCTTCACACATTGCTGCAACTGAACAAATTTTCGCCAAAAACACAAAATATTTCAACGTGGGGGGCCAAAAAAAAAAATTAAACAAAGCCATAATAACGGGAGAAGGCACGCCGAAAGATGAAGGCCGTTGCAACCTGGATCAAATCCAGGTTAAACCCTAAGGCACAAAATGAGCGAAAGCGCATCTTGGGTTTCCAGCGGTTTTCCCATACCATTATTATTGTTTTCGTATTTTTCTTGTTTCTTTTCTGGATTTGAGAAACGAGAACAAATCTGTAGACAACCAAAAATAAAATTTTGAGACGAAAAATATGGAGAAACCCCAAGAAAAAGCAAAAACGAAAAATCAGTCATCGACAGTCTTTGCGACGTTCGTTTTTGACGGCCTCACGCCTGGGGGGTATACAACGTCCTCAATCCTCCTGTAAAGGCGAACTTTCTTTGGCCAGCTGGTCCAGACTTTGTGTGCAGCAAAAGTGGGAGCGGGATCAGAATACTTACAGCCAAAACACGGATAGTGTTGACAGCCTTGTTATCGATTTCACTGTAAGCCATTTTTGATTTGTGTAAAGAGAGAAATTCAGACGATGAGAATTATAATGTCTGCAAAAAGGGCAAGAAGGAAAAGAAAAGAAGAAGAGAAAAAAAAGTGGTGGAAGGCAAATTGTTTAAATACTTTTTTTTTTTTTTTTGCTGTCTCTGTTGTTCTTGTTCCCCATCCTGTCAAAACGACAAATGCGTTTGGTTGAGAGACTACTATGTGAGGAAATTTGTTGTAACTTTGTAATTGTTTTTGTATTTTTATGTATACTTTTACGTCACAATCATGTTGTGGTGGTTTTTTCTATGCTGGTTGGGTTCTACCTGTGAGGAAGGAGGCCTCATAAAAGCGATAACCCTTACCCAATGTTTTTTTATTATTTTGTTCTAGACCATCATATTGCCACCCTATGAGCACAAGCATTGTTACTTGAAATATAAAAAAAATGACTTTGTGTTTTGTTCGTCATGTTCAGGTCTTATCATATTGGATACTTGATGAATGTATAGATATGTATATACAGTAAGCATTGTGTGCGGTTACGGGGTTGCGCACGTTTTGTGCAACTGTTCTGTCTCTGCAATTTTCACTCATGTGTTTGTTAGTAGGCGGCCATTCCAAGCACCCTAGCAACCTTGCAGTCCTGTCAGTTGTGCCCAAACGAATCACATAAAGCGGCCCATAGAGTCATGATTGTAAATGATGTTACTGGCCACAGAATCAAAAGCCACGGACTGTAAAAAAAAATAATATAATAAAACGTAATTACTGCTGTCTAAATACTGAGTTTTTCTGGGTTGATTCCATGACCCGTGGAACAAGAGAGAGAACAGACAATACACTCCCATTGAAGCTGAAGCGATAACCGTAAGGCTGTATCAAAGCACTACTCCTAGTGACAAACAAAGGCTTGTACCATATCAACTATATCATTCTATGGTTGTTTCTTTTTTTTTTTTTTTGTTTGTTTGCTTTTTTTTTGTTGGTACACTGCCGGAATTAATGAGTACCAAGGGGTCAACGTTGAGTTTTTCAATTAAAATTAACCCGTGAAAGCGACTCAACGTTGGCAATTCATCAGCTTTTTTTTTTGGCAAAGTTAAAAATGGAAAAATTGGGATTTTTTGCTAAATCGAAAATGCACCGGCATTTGATCTCGGAGATCACTGATTCGTGATAGAACAGGCTTATTACGCATCAACTGGTAAAATGAAACAAAATAAAAAAAAAAAGATTACAGACGATTCTGCCAGAATGAATGATTGTAAAGCCATTAGTTTAACACCATTGATAATACTACCGAGCGATATATGTTCAATGTCCACATGTAAAGGCCAAATCAACGCGATTTTCAAATTGTGCAGATTTGACTTCATGTGCTGGCAACCCATCTCTGCCATTATAATCACTATTATTAATCTTATCTTTTCCTTTCTACTCAAGCCTTATTATCAAGAATCAGGTGTCATGAATTGATAATACCCTCAGCGCTGTAAAAGGGTCCTTTAGTAATATTAGTAAAATCTTATCAATGGGTGCTATATACATATAGTTATTATTGGTGTTGTTGTTGTTATTGTTACTGTTGTTATCATGAACCATGTGGGTTGCTCCCTGCCAAAACGCCAACTGAGCGGGGATTTCCAAATTCCAGTGATGACAAAGAAACCAAAGATTACTCATTCTCTAAATATTACATAATCTTATGAAAAAAATTTGAATAATTAATGCACCTTACGCATGTTATACAAATTACACAAATTACATAATTGATTTCTAAGTTCTCGACTATCTATTACATAAGGGTACACAGATCATCATGGAATTTTCGCTTAGCCTCCCTTCTACCTGTTATAGTAGCCGGCGCTTATCTAAAAACCGGCCCGTTATTCGACCTTCGGACATACATAGTAAAGACAAAATATGACTGATTAAGTTAGCCCATAGCGCCGTTTTATTTGGTATTTTTTTTCAACAGCAAATTTCACTGTCCTCGGGGGCTGTTTTTTCTTTCATCCAATTGTACTTCTTTCTCTTTTTTTTTTTTATTTATTTTCTTTCCCTTTATATTCCTTCTGTGTCACCTTCCCTCTCCCGGTTTACCCACATATCTTCAACTTATTTCACAATGTCCGCCAAGCCTCTCGCTAAAGATCTTTGTCACCACCTCTCCGTCGAGGCCAAGTCTCGTCAGGCCTCGCAGCTTAAGGTCGCGTTCAAACATTTCCATGACCCTAGAATCATCTCCCTTGGCGGCGGTCTTCCCTTGCCCGAGCTGTTCCCCTTCAACTCTATTGAGGTCGACTCGCTTGCCGCTCCTTTCAAGCGCGGCATCAATGTGCAGCCCGAGTCCGATGATGAGCTTCTTAAAATCAAAATCGCTAAGCAGCCCACTGAGTCTAACGACATTCCGCTCTCCGTTTCCCTCCAGTACGGCAACTCTGCTGGTGCCCCTCAGTTAGTCGACTTTATCAAGAAGCACACTGAGATCATCCACAACCCGCCCTACCAGGACTGGGAGATCATTCTCACCGTTGGTAACACCCAAGCTTGGGATTCCACCATCCGTACCTTCACCAACAGAGGCGACACCATCCTGGCCGAAAAGTACACATTCTCGTCCGCTTCCGAGTGTGCCAGATCTAACGGTCTTAAAATTGCCCCCGTTGAGGTCGACCTCGAGGGTATCATCCCCGAAGAGCTCGAGAAGCAGCTGGCCAACTGGGTCGGTCCCCTTCCCAAGCTTCTTTACACTATCCCCACTGGTCAAAACCCCACTGGTGGTACCCTTTCCACTGAGCGCCGCCAGGCCATCTACAAGATTGCCCAAAAGTACGATTTCATCATTGTTGAGGATGAGCCCTACTACTTCCTGCAGATGGACAAGTACACCAGTGATAAGTCGGCTAGAACCACTGACAATGTTACTTACGACACCTTCCCCAACTCTCTTGTCAAGTCCTACCTTTCTCTCGACACTGAAGGCAGAGTTATTAGACTTGACTCCTACTCCAAGGTTCTGGCACCTGGTTCCAGACTTGGCTGGATCGTCGCCCAGAGCAATTTGGCCGAGAGATATCTGAGACAGCATGAAGTTACCATTCAGGTTGCCAGTGGCTTTGCTCAGTCCATTGTTAACGGTCTTTTGCAACGTTGGGGCCAAGAGGGATACATTGACTGGCTCATTGAGCTCAGAAAGTCCTACACTGAGAAGCGTAACTCGGCCCTCGATGCCGTTGAGGAATACGTTCCCAAGGAGGTTGCCGACTGGATTCCCCCCACCGCCGGTATGTTCTTTTGGATCAAGATTGACGGTTCCAAGCACCCTGAGTTTGCTACCAAATACGAGTCTGACCCCCACGCCCTGGAGACTGCCATCTACGAGCATGGCATTAAGGATGGTGTGCTCATGATCCCCGGTCACTGGTTCTTGATCAAGGATGAGAAGACCTCCTCAGCGCCATCTAGTGATCTTTTCTTTCGTGGTACCTTTGCCTCGGTTACCGAAGACAAGCTGCAGCAGGGTCTTAAGATCTTTGGTGATGTTATCAAGGCCGAGTTTGGTTTGTAGATTGTTTTTTTTTTTTTTGTTTTATTAAAAGTAAACTAAATAATAATAATGAAATGCATCCTACTACGATTATTACCAATATCGATTTACAATATACCCTGGGTCGGCTATTTCCGGGAATATTTCCTTTGCGGGGTTTTTGTTAAATATGAATCGTGACATCACAAAAGCCCAAACCCTGAGGTTTCTTTCGGGCGTTATCTTCTAAGTCTCATGAATCAAAAACCCGTCTTTTGCCTTCTAAAAATACGGATGGAAAGACACTAATACTCACAAGGTAACGTTATAAGCGCTTACAGGAGGTTAGACATACAATGGCATCCAAAAATATAGATGATCAGCTTATTCTCTACATCAAACAGTTAGAAATAAAGTTATACCACACAATGATACACGAGGAAAACATGGATTTCAAAAACATCTTTATCTAGAAGGCTGGCAAGGTAATGGTATCAGCGCGTATCACAAGTTCAGATGTTCAATGGCGCTAAATTCTCCATGGAGAATGATACATAACAGCCAATAGATTGATACTAGAAATTTATACCCAGTAAAATCCTGACAAGTGGCTCTTATTGAAAGAACCATCAGAAAAGAAGTGGCGGTAACGAATCTAAGAACTTGACTACCGCTCCAAGGCTCTTTTTGGTATCAAGAAGAATCTTAGGATCAAGCTCCGGGGAAACTTTCCTCAACAAGTCTCGCTTTGCATGGTGCAGAGGACACTTCTTGAGGACGTGCTCAACTGTTTCCAGCTGACCACACTCGCAATTATTATTTCGCTCATCTATGCCTCTAGTTCGGAAATACTTTCCCAGGACGCCATGGCCTGTGCAAAGTTGGAATAACTTGCTAAAGGTATGACGAGACACGCTACTCATGAAAGATTTCAGTAGATTAGGGTACTTTCCTCCATACAACTTTTTCTTGACGATAGAGTAGTAGTGGCTGGTTTCACCTGGTGTGTCATAATCTGATTGCCATTCGTTACGCGAAGCAACA
>QQZM01000037.1:103527-215028 GCA_013365045.1 Geotrichum candidum | reverse complement strand
CTACTACTACTACTACTACTACTACTACTACTACTACTACTACTACTACTACTACTACTACTACTACTACTACTATTACTACTAAATTAAAAAGTGCAATATCAGGGAAAAAAAAACCTAAATTATAGCTTTAAATCGAATCCGATTTTACCTGACTCGTAAAACTTCACATAAGCTATATTTCTCTGGGAAACTACTTCTTTATAAAGAAGACACTCCATCTTGTTGTGTTATGAAGAGATTTCCAAGTTTCGACCCTAAGGCTTGGGAGGATTACGTAGAGGTTCAGCTTTACTTTTTTTCAAATACTAAATGATTGTCTTATAATTTGTTTAGATTCATCCCTTATGGTTGCTCATTCCAAGGCTAAAAATATTTCTTTCACTGTTTGCCAATATTACTATGAAACTTTAAACAACATTTTCTTAGAAGATTTCCAGAGAAAAGCTAACAAGAAGAAATACTATGGAATAGACCAGAAATCGTGTTAGGTCTTAAATAAGATTTTTCATGCTGACGATCTGTATAAATTTATGTAAGCACAACGGACAATAAATACTTCAGTCTTATGGGATGTACAATTTTGTAATAACAAAGATCATTCTTAATTGCAATCTGATCCTCATATTCAGATTTTTATATCCATAAAGCCCTCTTTCACTTTAGGTTATGTGTATAATTATAAAAGCAGCCAATCAAAAATTATAAGAACTTGCAACGCCCAAACTTTGACATCAAGTTAGATTAAAGTTTTGTTAGGCCTAGAAAATATTATTTTGAATAGATTACCAAGTCTATCTGACTTGGATTAGTTAAATAAAAATGGCGTATTATTTACATATAAGTAGATGTAGTAGAGATTGAGATCGTATTACGGGTGAAGTTTACAGTGAACTATTCGAATGCATTTGTATTGATAAACTTTTTTTATAGTAAGTTTGAAAAAATGAGTTATTAAATGAGCTCAAGGAAGCTCGCTTGAGGAAGAAGATAGCATTATGTTTTGACCTCGATTGAATGCGATAATGTGAACCCTAACCTGTCCATAATAGTAAATATGAGTTAAATCCAAATACCAATGTAGAGGATATGTGGCATAGCCATACTACCTGACTTGTAGCTTAACTATGATTATCTGAAATATATATTGAAAAAAAAATAGTTGAAAGTAATTTTGCAATCTATACCTATTACATAGACGAAATATTGACAATTGTGTTAAAAAAATAAACTAAGAGTTGATGATTAAGAAGTTCATAAAGCCATACAAGTTGAAAACACTGAGGAAAAACACACTGAGCAGCATTTTTCATAGAAAATGAGATTAATAAATAGTCAAATCAAAATTTCCTCCATGTCTCACTACTCTTAGCACATGAAGATATTCATGGAGGATTTGGCGCCATCGAACGTCTGAACTCATAACGCGCGCTGATACCGCTACCTTGCTAGCCTCATAGAGACAAAGGTCTTTGGAATCTCATGTCTTCTTTGTATGATATTTCGTTATATAATTTTATTTGTAACTATTTGATGTAAGGACAATAAACTTATTTTTTTATCTATGTCTCGCTATTGAAAATGCTTTAAGGCATGATATCGCAAAATACACGCATCCATAATTTAATCCCAAATTCACACTGCAAATTTTGCCCTTGACTTTGAGAATAACCACCATAAAAAGAGTAAATACCATTACAAATGTATAAAATTGAATGAGTAGACATACTTCTATTAAATCTTAAGATACAGGAAGTAATTAGCAACATATTTTTCTTTGAATCAAGATATTGATATCATCAAACGATCTGTTTAATCATAGTCTATCCGTTACGGAAATCCCAGGTCGAGAGTACCTTACCTTCAAATTATATATGCCATGCCTATTATAAATTCCAAGGCTTGAAACCCTCAGTTCTTTCATGATGAGGTATCTACAGATGATTAAAGACTAATGTTGGACAAGCCAGGAACCCTGGTGTAGATATTAATGTGCATCTAATGCGGCTATCAACTGCAGCAAAAAAAAATATTGTGTAATCTGAGTTGGGGTGACAATAGACAAATAACCCTTAGAAATCAAAGCTTTAGTCTGAGGTTTTGGTTCAAAAATTCAGCAGTTGCAAAAAGAAAATCTTGACCAAAACTTAAGATAATGGCTCAGCTTAATAGAGGCCCTTGATATATTAATTGGTGGGATATATAGCTTACAGCTTTATAAGAAATAGGACCAGGAAATTTGATGTTTATTGGCTCGGGAGTTGAAAAGGGTGAGTTTTGAGAAACATAAAACTTGCAATATTTCCGTTATACAAAAGAAAAAGGCCGCTTCAAAGCTTGGATGTTTTATTAACACAATTCTGAGGGGAATTTTTCTTTCCTGGATGGATAGTCAATATTTGAATACATGACGCTCCTCAAAAGTTCGTTGAATTTCCAACTTAGCTACTTTATTACATAAAACTTGATTATATGATGTGATCAACTTCGACCACATCCTTAACTGGATTGAAAATCATAACCAGCATCAATGTAATAACAGACTTTGAAGAATGTAAAAAATAATTTTTAGTAAATTTACTAAACTACTTATATTAGATGATCAAAGATCATCAAAATGATAGTAACAGTACGTATTTTTATCATCTGACCAAAATCAAATCTTAAATAGGTGAACATAATTTCTAATTAGCTAATTATCAAAAAAAAAAATAACGAAAGTATATTTAAACCATATCTTAATCAGCTTGATATTTTTCTTCCTGTTAATATATTAATTACAATTGTTTGACAGCTTAAGATTTTAATTTTACACAAGGAATGGCACTTAAGGAGCTTAAACCAATCATAGTCTGTGTATTAATCAAATTTAATGATAGGATTAATTATCTCCCAGACTAAACTGTCGCTAAATACTTTTATTAGGCAGATGCTTAATGAAAGGCAGTGCTTGGTAATAGTTAAAGTATTCAGCTTTATGTAATATCAAGACAATTGATTAGCTAATACTTCAAGAGTGAAAGAAGGGATGAGTGTGATCAAAAAAGTTTTTACGGAGTAAGAACTAAGTACTTTGTATGAGAAGTCGAAAAATTTTGGTGTTTGGTGCTACACGCTAGGTTTAAGAACTTTTAATTCGAAACCAAGTTTTAGATGCTCAATACCCATTATTCGCTTAGTGAGTGCTTCGTGATAAGTTACACTGTTCTGTAAATATATTCCGGTCCAGGTTACCAAGACCCCCTACTTAACGGATTCTTTTTTAGTTGGTTATGTTTCACTAACCAAAGAAGAAAAAAGCCTGGATTTGACAAAAGTAGACATATATGCAACATTGCCGAAAAAAAGAAAAAGGCTAGGGTAAATTATTCGAGTATCTATGTTTTTTTAGACAAACTGAGAACTTGATATTAGAATAACAGAATGACATAACTGCCTTGTTTGAGAGAAATTTTTTCTAGTTTTAGAGCTAATTAAAACTTTTTTAAATGTTTAAATAGGTATATATGCTATTATCAGAGTGATGTACCTTATTGTTTTTGAAAACACAATTTCATTCTAGCTAAACAAGTCGTTAAAGGCTTTTTTTTTTGATTACTCGAAAATCAAGTATTGAATTTTTTTTCTTACGGTAATTTTTGTTAGTATTCCATCGTATATACTGTATAAAATTTTATCTGCAAAAGTTGCCTAAATGTTTTTACGTTGTGTACTTTCGAAGTGGGACTATTTTGTCAAAAAAGAAAACTCAATTTTAGGATTGAAAATTAAAACACGAACAAACAAAGAAGAGCAAAAAATTAATATAAATTATTTATATAAATGAATCAATTCATATAATTATAATATTCAATGTCTGAAGTATCAACTTACAAAAAGTTTGATCAATGACTTGTATTTCCACCATGATTAATCATCACATCGTGAACTCGTCGTGGCATAGATTCTATCAACTTGTTAAGATAGACCTGCTTTAAATCAAACCATAGATTTGACAAAATAAAAGTCATTTCAACGTAAGATGTAACATATGGATTCTTCATTGACAGCTCTTTCTTCATGTTACCCCAGATGTGTTCAATTGGATTTAAATCAGGCGATTGTGGTGGCCAAATCATAGTCTCGATATCATGATTCAAAAACCATTCTTTTACGTCTTTATGCCAGTGATATCTGGCCCCATCCTGCATAAAAATAACACTTTTACCGGGGAATTTTTGTTTAGTCTTTTTAATAAAGGGTAATAAATTGTTTTCAAGGACTTCTAAATACAACTGGTGATTCATGGTAGCCCCTTGCGGCAAAACGTATAAATCGCTGGTACCAGCCCCAGAAAAAGCACCCCAAATGCCCACCTTTCTACGATTACCAGGGACAGTAGGTCGTGTTATAACTAAGCTTTTTCCATTTCTTTTGGTGCAATTTTGAATCCATTGGGGTTGCTTTCTTGTCGAGAAACCGATCTCAAAATTACTTTCGTCTGACCATACAACTGTGGCCCAGTCAAAAGTAGTGTAATTTTTATAAGTTTTGGCCCACAAACGGCGTTTTTTTTTTGTGCTTTTTTTTAAATATGGCCTAGATGATGGTACACGAAATTTAAAACGATTTCGTCGAAGTATTCTTCGGATCACATTGTGACTAACCGTTTGTCCTGGTATCAATAGGGTACAGAGTTTATCGATTGTTATTTTCGGGTTTTTTTTGACCGCACGCAAAATATTTCTGACACCACGTTTATGGAAATCTTCAAGTTTCATATGAGCTGGTTTTTGCTTTTTGTAGAGGTTGTCTTCTAGTTTGACATTCTTCAGTTCTTTGTAGAGGCGACAAGCAGTGCTTTTAGGAATATCAAATTCTTTGGAAACTCGATAAGCAGAGATGCCAAAGTACTGGCATGCTTTTAAAAAACCCTTAGCAAACTTTGTATATCTTTGTCCTTTCATTGATAAAAATTTGATAGTTTTCAAATGTGCTTTAATTAGTTTTGTTGAAAAAGAAAAGTTTTGAATTTTTTTTTTAAAAAATATTTTTAAATAGTCCCACTCCAAAAGTACACAACGTATCTTGGCTATTGAAGTACAACAGGCAATCCTGAATTGGTAAGTTCAGTAGCTGTAATAGTTGACAATGCGGTGAATGAACTTTGTATTTACAAAAAAACTTTTAAGTGTAGCACGCAAAAATATCACTAAAATTTTTAAAAGTGTGTACAGAATCCAGTTCTCGACAAAAATTTGTGCATAGTAAAAATGCGCTGACTATCAATAATTTTGGGTACATCTGCCTAAAATATTTAGGTATGTGGCGACCATAGAACATGCAATAAGTTGGTATTATAATAATCCGCGGCCCGAATTTCTTAGAAAATCACTGCAGCTAAATAATTCTTAATACCGTTTGTACATATCTACAACAGGAGATTAACCAGACAGGTAAAAAAAAAAAGAAAGAAAGAAAGAATAATCGATGTCTGATTGCTGTGCTTTTGTTTAGCAAAAATATTCCCCCTTTCTGTGGAGATAACTTAATGATAATAGCCTTCAAACTTTCAATAGTGTGGCTCCAGATTTTAATATTAAAATAGTAATAATTGACGCGGTTAACCTAGGTCATAAAAACCAGCAAATCAAATTAAGTATTTTAAATAACAATAAATCTGAATATGGTCCCAGTATCCAAAATTTACAATATATATACAATAAAAGAAAAGCGGACAAAACAACAAAGAACAAAAAGACTGAGTCTGGAACATTTGCCTTTACAAGGCTGACCAAGTGGTCATTCCGAAAGTCATCAAGCGTATATGGACAATAAGAGTAAAATATGATTTGTACAAAACAATATTAATGAATCATTGAAAAAGAATACAGACACATACTAAAAATAATTTGAAAATTCAAAATATTTTATGCGATATCAGTGAAAGAAACAGTAGCTTTTCATGCTATTAATACTTAGAGCAATAAAATGATGATATGGAACTTTCCATTCTGACCGAGTAGATTTCATTAAGAATTTTTGCATGTAATCGGATAGTGCGGTGCAATATAACGGTGCATACATCTCATTAACACCTGAGGCGCCTCACCAAAAGCATTTTTACTTTCATTTAGTTAGGCAGGGCATAAAGCTTAGTTTACTGTGAGCGGTCAATAAAAATTGAACATTGTAATGAGTATCCAAAAAAAATTCTTTTTAATTCTTTGTGTTAAAAGACATCATCTACGTTTAGGCAAATAGATAATCAGTTTATTGTTCTTACATCAAATGGTTACGTACAAAATTACAAAACAAAATGATATACAAAGAGATCATCTACGTTTGAATGGTGGCACTTTTTTACCTCCTGGCTGTAGTGGCCCTTCACCAAAGTGTCATAACTATGAGCGTCTTACATGGTTTTGAATATTAAAGGAAAAATAGCAAAGGTTTATTACTATGTATGGGACAACTCTGAGGTGGGATTTTTTACAAAATTTGTGGTGGTTATAAATCATGATATTGCTTTTAATTCACTTTGTACATATATGAGCCTATGTCAACATAGTAAAGTTTCAACAAATGGTTAACTGCCTGTTTAAGATAAAAATATGTATAATCAACCATTTAACCAATATTAAGTTAAGGTTTTAGAGTTAAAAGATTTCCAACCTTAAACAAGTTCGAAAAATCAAACTACTTACAGCATATGGTTAAAAGTATGTAAAACACACACTAACGTCAATCCATATTGGACCAAATGAAAGGTTTCAACCTATAACTCTAGAAGCCGATTTACCAAATGAGTAATGAAGTCGGTCTATGAGGTCAGCATATAAATACCAGTACCTGGATAACCCTAAACAGGTACAAGGTTATTACGTATATTTTTGCCTAACCAAATTTCCCTTGGAAAAAGTTCTTTTTTTCCAACTCACATATATTTTTGTTTACATCCGATGCCTATTGAAAGCCAATGCAAAATTTTCTGCTTGGAATTAAAGAATCATATTGAAAAGAAAAGACAAATTAAGAAGCACGGCAACTCAAAAGTTGGGTTAAGGTAGTTTTTGGATTCAAAAGGTCAACTATCAAACCATTAGGAATGTAATCAAACATTTTCAAAGATACATGAAACGTTATCCGTTTTATTGTCTTTCACCCATAAACTTCACATGATCTTAAACAAATTGGCGTGAGTTCATACGCCTGTGGCCTAACAGTAGATTGCAATCAAGATAGTAGGAGACAGAAGAAAAAGAAAAGTATATACCCTTACCCAACAACTCTCACATGACTACAGTGAGATAACTTTGTACATAGCGGAAGGCTTTATTCTACTGGCTAGAAATGAACACATGTATTCTTTTGCATAATAAAAAAAGACTATGGTAACTACCCTTGAAAAAAAAAAAGTTTATATTTTCACAAGTTATAGGAAGGTGGCACAATATTATTCATGTCACTGTCAGGAGAGGTATAGTTCATAAAAAAGAGTAATGTATGATAAATTTGCTACCTTAATCCGCATATATTAGTGGCTAGGAGTCCAAGCCTTTTTGCGCTTTTCTAATAAATTTCGTAAGTTAGATAAAATGAATTCTTAAAGCAAGGCGATACTTGAATATAAACCACAGAGCAGTGTCTTGTTTTCCTATTCCAGCCTTTACCGCAGCTTTTCCATGACAATCAAATATATATCGTAAATTCTTAATCTAGTTATGAAAGAAAAAGGCATTGCTGAGTATATAAGGCTGAATTTTGGAACTACATTGCCAGAAATACCCAATTTTTGTATCCTGTTATAGTGAATTTTCTATTCGAAATGTTATATGTAAGAATCAAGAAGTTTATGATATCTCACATAGTCATTTTCAACACTTGCTCTTCTAAACAGAATATATAGTTGCAGATTAGATATATGCCAGCCCAGAGATTGTACTTGGCAGTGGAACTAATTCAAAAAGCTACAGCTAAAAAAATTCTTTCTTGTAAAATAAGGCCCCTGAACAACATGAGAAGCCACTCAAAATCTGAGGCACCGCTGGTCTAACTACCTCTGAATAGTACAACAAGGTGTTTGATGATCTGTCTATTTCTTGTACTTGATCTTATCATATTCTATACCTCCGAAATATAGCAATGTCAAAGAAAAACTTGAACCAAATTTATTTTTATAGAAAGTTTTAGAGCAAAAGTGAAGATCTGGCCAATCTTTACGACTGGACCTACTTGCATTTATTTCTTATTAAGAGTAGCCATTAATTTTTTGTATCTTTGAATGACAAAAGAACAGAATCTAGATATAAGGAACAGCAAATCATTGCAAATCATTGATTCTTAATGCTGCAAGTCGGAGGCTTAAACTATTAAACTCAAAATTTTAAGGAAAAAAGCAAAAGTTTTTCACACAAACGACCAATATGTACAGCGAGAAATATATTATATTTTTTTCCAAAGAACTTCAAGTTATATAAAATAAACAAAACATAATTGTAACGACATATTTGCGTTATCTAGAGATAGAGTTTAAGCTTTATAGCAATATCGTTGTGCCCGTTTTGGGGGTTTACAAAGATCAAAGGTAAGTATAGCCGTTGCTTGTAATATATCTAGCTATCTAATGAGAATTTACAGCTTTCTATTACAATGATAGTATTAATTTTTACTAACAAAAATTTCTGTGTAGTGAAGCCAAATTAGTTGTAAAGTTAGCCTGTAGAAAAAGCATGCTATGTTTTCAAAGCTAAAAACAACTTAATCAGTTTCTTGCTAGCAAAACCAATTCTATTATTACACAATGAAGATCAACCATTTAAAATTTTTTCACTTGCTGTCTTTCTTAAAAGATTTAAAGCCTTAATGTTTTTGGTTTTTCTTAAAAGTTTTTCAACAATGTTGATATAAATAATGGTTGTTTTTATCTGAATATAATTTATCAGTTCTGTTTTATGATTCAAGTAGTTAGTTACTCCTGAGCATTTTCTAGTATAAAAAACTGTTGTACTTTGGTTGTGGTCCAAATCTCTAAGTACCATGAGAGTACATGTTTTTAGCTAAAAATTTTAGTAATAAAATCATTTGCTTGAAAAATTTTATGCTATCACATCATACAGAAGCAAGAAATCCAATAATTTATAAATTCTAATGTTTGGTGAGGAGTTTACTGATTAGCAGAAGCCCTAGTTAAAATATAAATCAAGGTAATCTGCAACTAAAAACAATACTGAATGTTGACAACATAGCCGAGAAAGCCTTTAGTTTTATAGAATAAGAAGTATTCTCAGCTGTTTTATGTTTATTCCCGTGATATTATAGTTACTAACGGCATCAAGGCGCGAGACCGTCAGTAGCAGTCTTATTACCTAGGTAAATTTTCTCAATATATTCAATTTTTAACCCTGTTAAAACGAATCAAGCTGCTGAACATTGCAAGATACTGGAGATAAGCGAAAAAAACACTGTTTTTATAATGTTTTTTTTTTTTTTTTAATTAAGTGGTGTTTGAATTTTGTTCTTTTTTTCTCTTTTTGACAAAACATAGTAGAGCCTGGACTTGAAGGTAGAATACATAATTGTCGAATTGGCTGGTAATAGCAAAGCCTGGTAATTGAACAGATAATGTAATTCAGTATCGTGCCCTAATCATTTCTCAAGTGATTGCATGCCCTTTGGCCTAAACCCGGCGCTCTTTTTCACGCTAGATATTTTGGGACCTCTGCGCTTAGCCTGAATAATTATCAGGTTCTAGATAGCAATATTTATATGCCTGGAAAATTACGGGAAATTCAACAACTTGGCCAGCCCAAACAACCAACAGCGGCTTTTTATCCAAATACAGACTTGTTTAGGCACTATTGGTATTTTTTTTGTTTTTTTATCACCTTTACATCATTTTCTTTTAAAAATAAAAATAATGCCAGAAAGAAATACAGAGAAGCCAGCTATTTTTTTCTTTTTTGCTTTTTTTTTTCTTGTTTTCGTTTTTCTTAAATAGAAGTAATTAAAAAATCTTCTTTTTTTTTTTTTGGCGTGTGTACAACAGAGACAACTTAAACCTAACAGAGTTTGAAAAATGCATACTGGTCAAAGTCAACACTGAATTTTGTATGGCTAGTTTTCTTTTTTTTTTTTTTTTTTTTTTTCTTTTTTTCTTTTTTTCTTTTTTTTTTTTTCTTCCTCCTTTTTTTTTTTTACTTTCAAGTCTCTTCCTCTTAACTGCTCTTTTTCTCCCTTTCTACTCTTTCTTTTCTCTTTTTTCTTTCTCCTTCCCACTTCTTCGAAGAGTCGTACTGCAGAAAGCACAGCAGCAATAGAACACCATACAGACAACACTGATGAAATTCTTGTTTTAAACTTTCAAGTTATTTTCCAGCCACCTCTCGTTCTTTTTTTATAGTCGTAATGGTGTTTCAGTTGATAAAAAACTCGTCTGGCTCAAAGAGCAGTATTCTCAATGAAGAAACGAAAGTAAATCACCAACCCCCACTCCAGCAGTCTCTAGGTCAGCAATTCCACCATTCCCATCATCAGCACCAGCAGACATCAGCGCCGCCATCGCTACATCACAGTCACCACCAACAGCCACTACAGAGCCAGCAACAAAATAATCACCCTCAAATGTTTGTCCAGCAGCCTGGGTACCAACAGCCACAAGAACAGCCTCCTCATACAGCACAATTCAACCACCATCAGACCTATAACCAGTACCCATCACAGTCTCATCCGTTGCCTGCTTCTCAACAGCAGCCCTATGGTTACTACCCTCCTCTGCCACCCCAGCAACAGCAACACCTACAACAAAATCAACCACAAGACCAACAGCAAAATCAACAACATCCTCATTCCACTCCATATCTTCAACACCCACCCGCTCTTTTATTACCTCATGCCAATCCTGGGGCTGTCCAACTGGGCCAGCACCAGCACCAGCAACAATCCCAGTCTCAATATAGGGCTCCTCTAAGTCTGCTCACCCGCAGCAGAACAACTTCATACTTCGATCAGAATGGTACAATATCTCTACCTCCTTTAAATGCTAATGGAGGTGATTTAGAACAGAACCAGCTGCAGCGAAGCAGACATCGCGACTCCACTAAACGTCATACTATTCATGGATCTGATCTATCCTTATTATCAAAGTTTAGGGTTGAAGATGGGTTGAAATCTTCTAGTTTTAATGAATTTGCATCTGATCTTTTGGCTTTCAATCATATCTCTTCGTCCTCCAGTCAGCAACAATCATCGTCATCACCTCCTCCACAACCACCACTACAACCTCAATCTTCTAAGCAACAGTTTTCACCTCACATGGTTCACAACCCGCAGCCAATCTATCATGCACAGCCTATTCACCCTGTGGTACACATCTCACCGCAGCAGCAGCAGCAGCCCGCTCCTTCATCTAGGCAGCAGCAATCCCATTCTACTACGCAACAGCAGAGTCCATCTACGGGACAGGCCGCGCCTGTGAAACAACCAAAAAAGTACACCTGCCATTGTAAACGCTCTTTTACAACGTCTGGACACTTAGCGCGGCATATGAGAATTCATACAGGTGAAAAGAACTACGAGTGTCCGTATGATGGCTGCTCAGCGAGATTTTCTAGACAGGATAATTGTATGCAACATTATAGAACTCATCTGGGAGGCCGATCTCGTGGTAGTTCCTCGAGCAGCAGCACCAACAGCAGCACAAACAATTTGTCAAGCAATGGCCGTAACTCTACCAGCAACAGATCTCGCAAGTCTAGTTCTGCTACGCTTCAGAACCCAGCCAATCCAAAGGAATGAAATGCAGACAGGAAGTTACATGACATATATACACCAGCTACCAAGCTTTTATATCAACATCAGTAGTGAAAAGTTTATGCTCACATAAGAAAACATAATGTAGTCTAACCACACTGCTCTGCTTTTTACTTTTTTTTTCTGTTTCAATTTATCTTGCCTGCTTTATGAGCCTATGAACATATAAATTCAAGAAAAGAAAATGCATATATAGAAAGCAAACTATTTTGTTTAAAGCAGCTTGCAAACAGTATAGCACCTGGGTATATATATAAAAAAAAAATCAAATAAAAAAACTAAGGTTATTACTGCTTTAACTCGGCGATCTGCCCATCTTGTACATTAAAGACCAAGGGGTTCTATTGTGCTTTGTTATAATGGATCAGCAGATTAACAGCGTCCATCATTAGAGTCGAAATTTTGAAAATTTGATTTCATTGGTGCAAACACCAGCAGGAGCTGGCAGTTTCAAAGCTGATATTAAACTTATATAGATACTAGCTATGACTACCAAACAGGACTGAAAGCTGTCAAGCGGATAGGGCTGCCGAACCTCAAATATATCACACTACCCCTAAACTCTAATCTGTCGCTGCTTCGGTATCCACTGCCTATATGGTTGAGCAGTCCCTGAGCAGTCCCTGAGCTGTCATTGTGCCGCGTTCCTTGCCAATAGATTTGGCAGTGCATGGAACCCCTCTATCTGGGTTGTTCTGTTTAATCCTATTCCCCGTTCTAGTTCTTTTTCTTTTCTTTCTTTCTTTTCTTTTTTTCTTTTTTTTTTTTTTTTTTTTTATTAGATCTAGTTATGTTTGGCCGAACAGTTGAGCAATGCGCACTGGTCAAAGATTGCTATCAAATCTATTTATTTGCTCAGATCACTAAAACCACTGGTATCCAGATATTAAAGCTGTAGCCTGAGCACGCTACTTTCCAAAACCTGCCACTAATTTGTAGGCCGCCAGTGTTTATTTCATATTTGCTGGCTTTTGTCATAGTGGTGACTTCTAATTCTCAAACCACTCCCATCAACATCTGGATATGCGGGTCTCTCATAAATATTTTAACAGCCTTCAAATGATGCCACCTTGTATTCATAGCCGTATTTTTCAGAAATATGAATAACACGAAATGTGTTTTGAATTTTTGGTTATGAATTTTGGTTCGGTTTCTACTGCATTCTTTTATTTTGGAGGGGTGTGTACTGTTTTGTTTTGCTCGTGTGCTTTGACAGATATGACACTGTTGACTTTTTTTATTTTAATATTTTTGATTTTCTTTTTATCAGAAATTATGCTCACGTTTTGGTCTAAACTCTTTTAGGAAAGGTTCAAAATAACCTAATGCTAATAAACATGCAAAGATTGCAGCTAGTTAACCCTAATTGTTGTTAAATATTTAGTTAATCAGCTAATGGTTCATTTAACAACATCTATGAAGGCCAGCCCAACATAAGGTTAGGTTAGTGTAAAATGTTCTATCCACTTTTGGGTTAGAAAGCTTTAGATGCGTAAACTAACGGCATAGGCTAATCTTAGCATGATTATGAAGAGACATTGTTTTATTGTATAAATTAAAGACTTTTCTTAAAGCTTAAATCCCATGTCTTTATACCAACAAATTATTACATAACTATTACACATACTTTAATAAGCAGGTCTCATTTTTCAACTTCCTACACTGCCTTACCCCAGCCAACACAGCGTAGCCTTTAAACCCTTATGCACAGAATTGTCCGTAGACTGTAATCTTCTACTTTCTAGCAAACTGCAAGGTTTTCCAGTATCTCAAACAGTATATCACTGAGATAATCTTTTCGTAGGAACGGCAACATATCTGGTTTGCAAACACTAAATTTGAACCAACACCTCCGTACGGTAATACCATCAGCGAACAATGGTTAGTGGTGATTTTCATGATTCACAAAATGAGCCCAGTGCCCAAAGAGTATTTCCGTCACTCAACGGCAGCAGTATTGTGAAAAAACCGGTTAAATATTCAGAGGCAGTTGAGAAAAGTCAAGCACATTTGCAAGAACGCAATCCCATTTCAACAGAGCCGACAGCGGCGAATCTACCATCCCTCGCAAAGAACTCGGTGCTTTTATTTAAACCCGTAGCAGTGCTGAAGAACCACCAACACCAACCACAGTACAAAGGCCGAGCCCTTAGCTCACCAATTGTATTTTGCAAGGAATCATCAAATGAAAGCATCGATAGGCCCGTCAGCGCCCTTACAAGCATGTATGGTAATACAAGCTCAAACAAAAAGCGGCACGTAAAATCAAAGAGCGGGCTCTCTTACAGAATGGCTTTGGCCCGGGAGATGGGTTTGTATACGGACAGTGACAATGACGGCCACCAGAATAATTACAATGATAAGAAGACCAAGAGTTACACGAACAAAAACTACAATACAGGCAGTGGACCGAATAGCGTTGTTGGAGATGAAGAGTATTGGGATGCGCCCTATAATCCCCTTCAGCCTACAGACTATAAACGGTACAAAGAAAGTGACGAGTATTTAATAGAGCAGCACGAATGGAACTTGTTTCTGGTGGAAAAGGGGTACATTGCAGAGCAGCGATTGCCTTGGTCTGAGACCATCTCCAGCATAGTGCATCTAGATCGTACAGAGAGCATCGAGCGGTCCTTGGCTCCTACAGGAAACTATGGCAGAAAAATCCTCGAAAAATTTGGCTGGAAACAAGGCCAGGGCCTGGGTGCGAGTGAGGAGCGACGAGGGATTAAGACTGCATTGAGGTTGGCACCTGTGGACAGGACAAAACGCAAGATAGGGCGCATTATCGACGATAACCGGTAATACAATAACCTTTTTGCTTATTTTAGAGCTGTTTAATGGATAATATGCACCCTTTTGTTATTTTTCCCGACTACGCTTTATAACTGCCTGAAGTGGAGAAGTGGTGGTGGTGGTGATGAAAATTTTTGGTTTTTTTTTTTTTTCTTCGGAAATTTTTTAAAATTTGTGACTTAGCGGCACTTTTTTCTTATTTTTATTGATTTTTTTTTTCTTCTCGCTTCTTTCTTTCTTCTTCACTGTCGCTCTCAACACCATCAATAGTACCGTCCTCACCAACTTCAGCAACGCGATACCGCGGCGGACTCATACTATTTTTTCTTGCCTTCTATTTCCTTCACATTTCTTATGCTTACTGGTCTTCAATTTCTATGATCTGTACTAATGGTACGTATTTATCTTGAGTCCACTCTCTTTCCACCACTAACCTTGCTTCTTCAGCGGCATCTACAACGCCTCGCATCTCTGCTCACCACCAACCCTAAAAAGTTCATTCTATGGCCTGCTTCAATATTATTTATCATCTCCTATCCTCTCATCTATAGCCTCCTCTCAATTGGGCTGCCAGAAGCAGCAATCCTCTCCCAGTCGAAGTCGGCAAATCTAGAACCCCATGTTTTAGTTAAACAACTTTACATATCTCCTCCACCTTTTTCAAATGCCTTGTCTATCGAGGTTCTACAATCTCTAATTCCTTTTCTGGAAAAATTTCAGAGCCAACAAAACTCTTCTTCACTACCTTATTTGCATTCAATTATAAACACACATCATCTTCGTTCGGAGGATGGTGTCCCAGTTTTTGACTTTCAAACTGAATCTTATACCCGCTCATCTCAGCTTTACTCACAAGTTTATTTACCAAGATTGACACACCACAAGCTTACAAGCGCATCGGGACTACTCATTTCCTATGTTTTCAATGATCCTACAGATGAGCTCTATTGGAATAATGCACTTACCGCCCTACTGTCGACGCCTTCCTCTATCAACACGTTTTCCTACGTTTACTCTCCTGCTCAATCTAGGCTACCATTACAAACATTACCGTCACCTATTCCTTTTTGTTCAGTGCCGCTTCTGGGACTCTTTGTTACTTTGTTGGCTTCTGTTCTCTATGTTATGATATCGTGGGAGTTGGTCTCTTCAGTTAGGTCAAAGATAGGTCTGACTTTTGCCTACTTTTCCCAGTATGTGCTTTCTATGTCAACAGCGCTAACCATTGTTTCCTTTATTTTCCCATCTTTTTCTGCCAACAGTCTGAGAAACTTTTCTATCATCCCTCTTTTTATTTTTGCCACTGGCTTTGACAATGTGATTCGAATGCTCAATGCTGTTGGTGGAACCCCGCATGAATACCCTCCCTCAGCAAGGCTATTTATGGGTGTCAAGGCCACTATTGTTAAGGCAGTCACCGTTTTGGCAGTATATTTAGTATTGCTATTGATCTCATGTATCGCTTTTGTCAAAATCTCTCAGCAGGTTGTTCATATATGCTTATTTACAATGCTCTCTCTTCTCATTAACTTTTGCATGCATATGTCATACTTTTTGGCAATCGTTTTTGCTGATATGCGTCGACTAGAGCTTACTGGTGACATGATTGATGGTGAACTTTACACCAACTCTCAACCACTCCTCCCTTTTGACAATTTTGTGATAATAATTCTTAAAAAACAGTACTCTTACCTTCGGCACCTTTATTTTAATTCTAAAGTTTCCGCGTCTACCGCGATTTTTATTATATCATTGGGGGTTCTTTCGGTGTGGAGTAAGCTTGCTCAACCAGAAGAAATGCACAACTATTCATCTGGAACTATGCCATTTTTCATTTCCAAACTGCAGTTAATCTCTAACTACGAATATGTGAAAGTTTTTGAGCCTTTGGTCTTGCAAGGTGAATTCAACAGCGACACAAGACAGGTTCTTTTCCATGTTGGCACGTACATCAGAGGGTTATTCCATGCATTTAAAAGAATTTTCTCATTGCACATTTTTTTGGAATTCCTAGCCTCGTTTGCGTTTTTGCTCTCTTTAACAGGGGTTGTCCTCAAGTTTGTGCTGCCTTCTTTCACTGACTTTTTTGAGCCATTGCCTTCTAAAGAAGTCATGGAGTTTTCTTCCAAAGAGCTCACTGGCTATCATACTTTGGATGTCTTGAAAGTTATCACACAGGGCTCGATGATTGCCACTGTTTCTTTGGATCACAATATTTTTGTTTGGAATGCCGCTACATGTGGAAGTAAGGTAGGTAAACCTTATAGCATCCCCAACCCTCCAGATTTCTGGCCCATTTCTCGAGTAGTGTTGAACTCTGCACTGAATTTGATTGCAATTTTTTCGACACGCATTGCAGCTGTGAAATGCTATAATTACCAAACTGGAAAGGTACTTTATCACCTTCAGGATAAAAACATTTTTCATGAGCTCCCAGTTGAAGTTTTCTTTTCTGGCCCAGAACTTATTTTGATTACAAGAAAAGCTACCCTAATGTCGATCCCAGAATCGGGGGTGATCAACAGTTTCAAAGTCGACTTTTCCAGCAAATCTTTGACTTTGACCCATGCAAAACGACTCGTCACTCCTCGAATCCCCGAACGTGTTGTCTGCTTTTCGGCAGAAAGCGATATTACCATTGGAACTCACATTGGTAATATGTGGAGATTCAGGAAGCTGCAAATTCAGGATTCTCCTGTACAAATTAGCTTGCGTGGTGTCAATGATTTGTCCAAATACAAGCCTCAACCCATTCCTGCTCCCCATGCAATGGTTGCCAGACTGTCGATGCGCCCAGGCAAGATGGCAGGGTCTTACGCTCGGCCTGTAATGGAAAAGCCCAGACCAAAGATTCTAGAAAACCCTATTGTTGCTGTTGTCACTGTCCCTTCCATCAATATGGTTTTGCTGGCTACCTCTGTGCAAGCCTGTTTGTTCGATGCTCAAACTGGTATAATTGTAAAGAACTTTCAACTTGGCCATTTCAAGTCTCACACGCTTCGCGTTTTTCATTCACTGCCGACACATTGCCGATTTTGTGGGTGTGCGTCGATCGACTCACTTTCTATTGTCTATTCTGATGCTGAAAATGAAGGTATGGTCATTTGTCACACTCTCACGATTGACAACCGTGCTAAGAACAGTATTTGCATTCGTGTTGAGCGTGATCCGCGTGAGACAAGATGTCTTGGTTTTGAAGCTACAACTGAGCGGCAGCATTGGATCCACAGGGTTGAAGGCTGGGACACGACTGATATGAATATGATCATGGGTGTGCGGAAGAAGGAGCCAAAGGTGCTATTTTCACAACAGAGCAAGTCTTCATCTATTTCATGGCTTAAATCGAAGTCTCCGGGTTTGCTTAGAAACAGAAAGTCTGGACAACCGTCTGAAACTCCGGAACACAGTAATGAAGATGAGGATGACGATGATGATGGTAGCAAATTCCCCTTAATTAACGCTATTTGGGAAGGATTTGCTATGTCTGCAACTGGCCAGGTCTCGTACTATGACATTCCTGACAACACATCAACCAACCGAAATGCAATTGCGGCAGCAAATACACTGCTGTTGGGTACCAAAGGTCTTAGCAAGCGCAATAACCCTAACCGCCAACTTGTAAAGGGCTCTGGCACTATTGGGCTGGAGCTTGACATGGCAGCACAGGCTCGTCTTTTAATCCGTTCGATTGGACCTGTCACCAAGTTTGGTACTAAGTCGATTGCAGTTGCGTTTGGTAATATTATCAAGGTGCTATATTTTGGCAAGGAAGAGTCACTTCCTACAGAAATGGACATATCTAGTCTTTCTTCAAGTGTAATCCATACACCCAAGCAGTCAAACAGTCGCCTTAAACGTCATCCGTCGGCTTCAATGATGAATTACAACTCGTCCATTTCAATGCAGTACAACACACGGTAGAATATTGTGCTACTTTGTGTGTAACTGGCATTACTTTTATTTTAAATGTTTAAATGCCAGCATTGTATTGTTTTAGTTTTGTTTTGTTCTTTTGTATTCTGTTTTTATATGTTATTTATTTATTTATTTATTGTTTTTTTATTTTTTTAGGCTGTAATTTTTTATTCTTATACCGAAGATTAGAATTTTCCTAGTCTAGAGCCACTATAGCCATATGTTGGCTGTCAAGGGCGTTCCCAATTTTGGTCGTAAAAAGTCAAAAAACTGCGCTGGTTTGGACCCTCTTTCGCTAGCTTTGTCTGAGGAATAAAGATTTCTTTTTAACTACATCAGGGCGATTCTATCATTAGTTCAGCTTTTTCAGATGGTCTAGTTCCAGATGTCAAGCAAGTCTATATCTATGGGAAACTATTACTGTTGAGCCGGCTTTTCTTCAAGGATAACTAGAAGGTCTCAGTAATCCGCCAGTTGTCGATATACACTCAAGTACTGTCATCCGGGAAGGCAAGCATATGGTTTTGACCGTTGTAATCTTATTATCGAGCTTCCAGCTACAACTCCATTGCGTCCCAGCCCTTTTATTATCTCGGTTTCATCCACATTGTAATGAATCTTTGGTTTGACTGCCTTAATGGCTAGGTCCTCAACTTTAGTAGTAAACGAAAATGACTAATACTCTCAGTAGTGTCTACATTTTATGGTAATGTTTTATCACGGCACGTATACCCGGAAGGTTATGCATTGTGCCAATCCATGCTACCCGAGAATTCTATTCTATTTCCAAATATCATTTACGGGTACCACACGGGACTTCTACTATATAGACTCGAGAATAAGAGACTCTCTATAGTATTTAGTATGAACTAAAGTTCACCAGAAGCGGGGCAGCAACATTGGGAAACAGGTTGAGGAAACTGAGTTCAGTAAAGGCCAAAAAACATCTCTCTCTAATAGAACAAGGATTTCCAAATGAGATATATATATCCACTCAGACATCCTTGAAATTAGAAGAGAGAGAAAGTAAGAGCAAGGATAATCCTTAACCGACCTTACTGATCCGTCTCAACTCCTTATATCTCACTTCAACTTAAACAACAGTATTACCCCAACCGCTACATTCATTCTCTTTTCTGTAAGTTGGGAATCTATATCACAACTTAAAGCTCAGCCAAACTATCTCATAATAAGTAAAATAAACTTGGACCTTAGTTTTTTACTTATAGTATCTAGACCTAAACTTAGTAATCAAGGACCAGAGATCTGATTCGTGAAGTGTTTCAAAATTCCAACCTCTTAGAGTTCTGATAACGATATTACGACGTGAAAAGGCAGTGGGATATGGTTGAAGTCAAGATGTCATGCAGTGTTGCAACTTTCCGGATACAAAGCCTATCAAGGACGTCAGATATTGCGATCTGATTTAATGTGATTTTTTTCCCCATTGTAATGCAGTGAACATTATTGAAGTAGCTCTATTATGTCGCGAAAAAAACGCGAAAGTAATGTGTACTGGTATTTTGATAATGGTTTTGGCGATTGGAGTAGTGTTTCAAATCTGGGTTGTTTTATAAAGGGGGTATTTGATTTACGTATCTAATCCATTTAAGCGATTTTATGGTTTAAATATGCGATCAGGAACAAGGCAGTAAAAGTTTTAAATACAAAAGAAATCTACCAGCTTTTGGGAGGCTCATGGAAGTTAAATGTTATAGACTGACTCAGAGGAGTCTTGTTGCTATCTAGTACAGATACTCTGGTACTCTGTATCTCGCCAAATTTCCTAGATTGAGTATTTCGGTTTAAGTAATAACATCAAGTCAGACAACAGATATTCACATAAAGTTCATCCAATCGTTATAGGCATGTAAGAACATGTATATTACGTGTCACAAAATGTTCCTAGTTATTAAAGGCTGATGTGCCTGTACCCCACCTAATCCCCATTTCACGATTCTCAAATATCGACAGCTCAGACTGATTTATAGATATAGACTTTTACGGTTGAAAATATCATGTTGGTAAACCAGACGTGATATTGATGACTATGGGCGAGTGCACAAACGGTAAATGGTGTCAGTATTATATTATAATAGTGAGTTCGAGTGCCTTGTGATAATTACAGATGACACCAGGCTTGTTTCTGGGGATAATATAAAGCGTCTGAGCCTTGTAAGGGATGAACTTAGCAAAGAAAAAAAAAAAAAATCCGGAATCCCACTATGGACCGCGGGTCCGATGAGGTGGTTTTGACTGATATAGTCGTCTAATACGTACCTAGTCCACTATTCTATTGCATGTACTGAATCAGTATCAGATTATCGAATATTGTGCAAAGTTCACTGTCTTGAAGTAGACATACCATCTTGTAGAGTATATGGACTCCATCGAGCCATCTCTTTCGTATAAAAGCAACCTTTAATGAAATTACGTTAAACCCAGTGCTAGCCTATCTTTTTCTGCTAGTGTGGCGCTAAAACTCAGAAACGATAAGAATAATAAGGCTTTGTAACTCAAGTTCCAATTATTCGGTAGCGACTGTTGATCTGCTCATTGTTTTAAAGGCTTAAATTTGTCAAGCTCTTTAAAATACGTTGATCTTGGTTTTTTGTTCAACTGGTCTAGGCATTTTTCAGGTTCTAGGTGGTTAGTGTTAACTTAACCTAAACCTCATGGTTTCTCTTTTTGTTTATTTTTTTCTTGTTTGGGGTTACCGATGAAAACGGGTTTCTCGGTGCAAAACTAGAGAACCATCCAAAAAAATACTAAAATAGTTTTAAAAATCTGTCGCTTAGAAGTCCTGCTTTTAAAGCAAACCAGCTGACAGTTTTGAAATGCAAGTCATTACATTAGGCGGTGCCTTCCCGCTACTGACCCACTTGTCTCATTCACGCAACGTGTTCAAGTTACGGTCACAGTGGTAACTGTTTGATCTGCAACTAGACCATTACTTGATAAAGTCAGGCGTTTAACATCCCTGTGCATAACCAAAAACGTACATGTCATAACTTAAAAAAAGTTATAACAGCTAACCAACAACTAAACTGGTTTTCAATAATTTAAACTCAGTATCATTGTTATACCAAGGCTTAGGTACTTATTTCTGCTGTTCTAATGGTTAAAAGTCAAAGGAATAATCATAAACCAAAAGATTTGTTGTCACCAACCTTTATTATCTATTAAGATTGTAACGGTTCTTAACAAGTTATGTAAACCTCCTGAAAGAGCTGCAACTTTTTATCGCACTACATAGGTAACTCGTTTCTTTCTTTTTCATGGATGCTTTAGGCTCTGCAAACTTACCCCATTACTCAAGTAAAATTCCAAGAAAAGCTGTGCTATGTATAAGGCATTATATCCAGCCTAACCTGTCACTAAACACTTACATTAGACATGTAGTTGAAAAGCCCAGCGAGAGTTGGTAAATTTTTAATTATCCAGCTTTGACTGTGTGGTATTAGTATATTATACTGGCTAATTACATATTTTAATATGAAGAGAAAAAATAAAAGTGGTCAACAAAGAGTATTTACATGATAAGCCCTAAGCACTTTATATGGGAAAATAGAAAACTTTTGTGCCTGGTGCAACATACTAGGTTCAAGCACTTTTGTAAGTAAATTTCATTTGGACTTAGATTTTAGGTGCTTAATACTCGGTATTCGTTTAGTGAGAGAGTGGTCTGTGACAAATTATGCTATACAGGTTATAATAGTTAAACCAACTGTAGTCGGCCAGCTTTGATTTATTACTCTTTGACAAACAAAAGTCGCTCTAGATATGGTGAAAGTAAAAGGACGAAGTCATCTTAGGAAGCAAGCTCTACTGGATAGCAGGTAAAGAAAATCCAAAGCCCACCTCGAGAACCGGTCTACTTACAGATAGCCCCATGGATTTATTCCAGCGTTCCTTTATAGCGAGTAGGTTGTCAAAAATATTCATCCTATCTTATTAGCATTTTAAGCACCAAAATCACCATGTTATATTTAAATTCTTGTTCTACGCAGTTAGTTGTTTAATATCTTACTTTATTGAAAACCATGCTATAACGTGTTGAAGCTCCATTTTATTGTTACTTTGTACATAATGGAATATAATCGTATATAAAAACGTTGATATCTTTCATTTATTTGTATTTCAAACTGAAACATTTATCCCCTATTAGTGTCTTTCATTCAAACGTTGAAATGTTTACTTCTTGTGATCTTGAAAATAGTGCACAAAATATTCATTAGACTTGAATCACGATCTTCATGTAACATTCTAAGAGGTTCAATAAACCTCTTTAATTAAGTTGCCTTAATTCGATTAGACTTTTATACACCCGTAATTAGATTCTTTCCTCAATAAGTAATCTGCTGAGAATGGGAGTTTAGTCTAATGACTCGGATTGCAGATATTAACTCTGGTTTTTTAACAGCTTTTCTAGGTTGGTTTCAGTTTTGATCCCTTTCTCTCGCATTTTATTTCCTATTTCTTGTCCCAGGAGGTGAAAATATCCAGAATAAGGCTGGCTGAGTTGTGCACGTGTCAGTTTTTATTGGAGACTATCTCTAAGGATTTATCTCAATGGATACTTAGGGGGACTAGTAGCCTCAGCACAGCAGATAATACGGGAGAAGTAACCGCATCAGTGCGGTCACTATTTAATAATACCCCCTCCCTCCCAAATGCCCTTGACAGTGTTTTAATCCGAAGCCATAGAATTGACATGACAGCTAGGAGTTGTAAACAACTAATTTGGTCACACGCTGCAGGAAGTGATATCTAAAAGCAATATATAAACCGATATAATGACAGCCAATAGAGGACTCAACCAGTGGGTTCGGTCTGAGAGAGTAAATCCGCATACATTTGACGTGGGAGAGAGCTCCTTGAGCAAAGTAGCTGCTAACTATTGATACAAGTAGAGCTGTATAAAACCTGACACGAGGCAATACAAGGAAGAAGTTAAGCAACTTGAATGTTGCTCTGGTACTACGCTTGGTACTGGCAATAGGCGATTTTATAATCTTGCTCAGTAAATTTAGTAAAATAAGCAAGAATAAAACCAGATTTCATAACCATAACCAAATATTTTGATTGCATATGGGGGTTGTAGTCGGCAACAAAATGTTATAGTCTTTTTTTTACAAGTCAAATTTAAATCCAACAGCATGTAATTGATATTCATATCTAGCTAATCTAAGTTACATATCTGTGGCATCTATGTACGTTTTATTGGTTATCAAAGGTTTTGTCTTCTTATTTTTCGGCATCCCCTTGCCAATCAGTTGAGTATCTTTTTTTTCCCTCTTGTAGGGGGTTTTAGAGAGGTATCTGCTTAAGTATTAAGAAAATGACGCCATCTAAGCGAGCTGAAATAATAGCACAAGCAGCACAGATTCTAGTGAAGTTGGATGAATTTTGTGAATATTGAAATCTCCTTTGTATAACTTATAGATAGATATAGGGATAATAATAGTAATGGTAAGTATTGAGAAAAGTCATAGTGCAAGGTGTCAATTCAAGCTTTATCTACTTTCACTGGCAGAATCGTTTAATTTTATTGTTTGCTAGGTTTTTTTACTTTGAGTAGACCATGGTATTAATCTAGCCTTACAATTTGACTAGATAATTATTATCGAAACCTCCTCGAAGGCTACGATTTGAGATGCATCTTTATAAACATTGTTCTGATCTGGGCTTTAATCCTGTAAGCATAGCTGCAATACAGTTTATTGTTTTTATTGTAGATCTGGATGATCGATCTGAGATGAAACTCTGCCATTTAATTTAAACCCACAGTTGTTCATGTAGTTTCTGGTTATGCATGAAGCAGTAAGCAGCTGCTCAATTCGATTCACTGCACCCAACTCAAGATTTCAAAGATTCCAAGCACATCCGTAGATCTTAAAAAACTATCGGTCATTTTGCTGGTGTTAGTAATAAAGCTGGCCACAAGAAACCTATAAAAAAGCTTGATAATATTCGCTCTATCTTAATATAGAATAGATCCAACCTTTGAGAAAACATGCATAAAACTATACCTTTAAGACATTTAAGAGGCAAGTATGCATTTGCCGTAATATCAACAATATGAAAGAAATATTTCATTAGTATTATTGATAAAGTCTATAGGGGTTAGTTTTAGTTGTAATTACCAAACTTGTGTTATTTCAAATTTTTCATTGATTATCAATAGTCCCATAGTACCCTAATTGCTAACAATACATTTAAAAATTACTTTGTGAATTTTGGTCTCAAGACGCAATGAATTATGTTGTTATAGGATAATAGTAATTACACCACTTTTGACGTATAATAGTGCTGTAAAATGAAAGGAGTTAGAATTGTGGGCCCATTAGCGTGCGTGACAAAATGAGCGTGTACGGTATTTTGCACAACGCCGTTAACGTTTTAACGTCGTAATTTTGGAACCATTTTTAGCTATAGAATAACTTTGCAATAAGAAACCCCCGTAATCAGTAAGCCCCTGTGTAAGCAACGAAAAAGACGTCCAAAATACATGCAAATTTCCTGAACCCCCGATATCCTTTTTTAGAAAAAAAGTTTTGCCTCCCATACAAGTTTCTTAAACCGGAGTGCCTAAGAGGGAAACTTTTTCTTTGGCCACATTCATCCCTTCAAAATTTAAGTTAATGGCCAAACAAAAATATCTTTACAAATCGCCAACGATCAGTTTTTCGTACTGAACATAAATCGAGGTCCCATTTATTCTTTATTCAGTTGCAAGAGTAATTTGAACAGAACTTAAATTATAAAATTAATTTTCCTTCTATCTTACAGATTGTTGTTGCAAAATATGGTTGGCTGAGTACTGTAAAATATCACCAGCTAAACTATAGAATGTGCCATATTATTCAACAAGAGAGTCACATCAGTTCAGTAATGGCTGAATCTGTTGCTTCTAAACTCGCCGAAATACTCGGTTGAATTTGCTTCATGTCAAAGCAGTCAGTTTTTATTCAAAAGGAAATGTGAAAATTATTGCCGCTCGTAAAGCTATCATGAATTTTTCATCTAGAGATATCATCAAGTGTGACAAAAGGGGTCTACTTTGGAGGAAGAAGTGACATTATTCTGCTGGATAATTTCTCTTCCGGTATATCTACTGTTAGAGATTCCTCTTCAAGGCTTCAGAATACTAAGGTTGTATGGGTTACCAGTGAGTTCAACAACTTAATATCAGCCGCTTGATCAAGGGATTATTTGCACATGAAAGACCTACTGGAAACGACAATGGCTTTTTATATCCTGGCAGAACTTAACTGTGGCAACGATCTTATGGAAACAATGGCAGCTCTATCTGCTGTAAGATGGAAATTTCGAACTTGGAAAGCTGATATTCCTGAAGAAAATATTCATAATTACTTCAAGAAAACCTTAAATCCATAAAATGATGAAGAAATTGTTAGTTATTCACTTTTAAAGGAGATTTGAATAGGCTTTAATAAGCACGGGATTCCTAAGATATCTCAGTTAAAAGAGATCAAGAAAATTTATTAGTTCTTTAATCCTGTCGAAGAGAAAGTTGCAGATAGTCTAGAAGATTTCGATCTCTTCTCTGTGCATAAGTATGGTCCCAAAAATGATAGATATGCTGTCGCCTCTGATGGTGAGGTTTATAAAACACTTCCTAAAGCTTTTGCAAATAAGGCTTTAACGGACCTTTACCTGTTGCGATTATTCAAATGGCAGCAGGCCGAAGGGTATGAACACATGCTACAAGATATTCACCACTAAAAGCAGCATTTGATGAATAAGAAAAAATTAAAAAGCTGAATTGATATTTGGAAGTTTTTTAAATGATCACGATATATGTCTACTATATTGGTTCAAGATATATATATACATAACAACCTTAGTGGCGTGCTAATAGTTGTATATGAACTTGATTTAACTAGTATACCTAGCCTAGTAGAAATTCGCGTGAAGAACAAAAAACCGAGACAAGTAAATAAACCACTCGTCTTTTATTTTTTTGCTCACTATGAGATTTATCTGTGGTACATATGTATATGTCCCAAAGGCCAATAGCAAAATCATTATTCCGAGTGTGGTCAACTGGGAACAGTTGAATATGTTCTCAAGGAGTGTTCTAGAACAGCTTGTTGAGGTTTTAATATTCGTTCTTTGCACCGATCTACTGAGAGTTATGTATCTCGAAGTTCCCTTAACACATGGAATTACTTATGGAGAATTCGACGCCATTGAAAGTCTGAACTTATAGTACACGCTGATATTACTACCTTACCAGTATCATAGACACAAATGCTTTGAAATTCATGTTTTCTTTGTATGCTGTTTTGCTTTACAATTTTGTTTGTAACTATTTGATTTAAGGATAACAATCGGGTTATCTATTGTTTTACAATAATTTTTTGCTAGGATAACAAACTAATTTTCTATTAATTGCTTAGTAAAATAGCATGCAAGCCTAACACGAGTTAGACGATAAAATGATACCAATTTATTCAAGATGATTAAAAATTTATATACAAATTATGAATCTTTGGTACAACTAGAACCGTACTATGAACAAGTACGAGATTTTTGAGAACTGTTATGATGGCGGTGGCAATCACAGCGTTTTAACTGTGACTCAAGTAGATTCAGTGTGTAAAGCTTGAATGGCTCTTAATAGTCACCTTGTTTTTCTTTGGATACTCAAAGTTCAGTTATCAGAGCTGTTAAAACTATAGGTCAACAATGTATTTCTGATTCCTTGTTTGTAGTACTAACCTTGTCTACATGTTACGGGCTTATTAAAACTTTACTTGGTACTATCAATCTCTCTTGAATGCTATAGATAATGGATCCTATACTGCAAATTATAAAAGTATATGAAGTCTAAACGGATGGCAAATGTAGATGTTTGTGACAGGAGGTACTCAGTGATTTTAGACAAATTAACTTTTGAAAGCTGGTAACACCACCCTTTGCAGAAATATAGGCTGTTTAAAAAGTAGTTAATAATAATATTTGTTATTCTCGGTTAGCCACGGTCAAATCAATATAGACGGCTGAAGTAGGCATCACCTGCAATTGTTCCAGGCTAAGAATATTATATACAGTATATTTATAATCTTAGATGCACTAAGGATTCTGACATGTCTGGGACATTGAAAGTCAATTACCGTGGTTGCCAAGCTTTTTATTTTTGGATTTATGACTTTACCAGGTTTAAACAATGTTACCATATTTTACCGTGAGCATGTATTTTTTTACTTTTTGTCTGACAATTATTGAACAAAAAAAAAAGGATGACTGGACATTGTTTGACATGCAAAAAAAGGAAAATGATCTATAATGTACTTCTGATTTCAAATAACTAGCACTTTTACCAATTCACACGAGTTGCTTGTTTACATGTCGAGTACAAAAAAAGGAGATGGCGATATTATTAATACACTTAAACATTTAAAAACACGAGGCTGAATAATAGACATTCAGGCTTTCACTTGAATAACCATAAACTCATGGTACCCATCTGAATGGAAGAACATCACCAAGATGATGGGGTGAACATGGGACGGTGAACAAGCGAATTTTAAAATTTTTTTAGATAGGTGGGTATGTATAAAATGTATAAAGCTGTTGTACGGCTTTTAGAATTATTGTAAATAGAACACAGAATTACACGTTTACGAGGCACGGGTAAGCGTATTGTAAGCTGGCTAAGAGTTATTTTTGTAAAAAAGTTTTCAAGGGTATATTTCTTAAAGAACAAAGAGTTGAAGAACCTGCTGTATATGCACAGCCTTGAATACCCGAAGATTTATTTTAATAAAGCACAAACCTTGATGGCTGCAAATATTATACGTGCAGCTAACAGCAACGTTCAGCGTTAGCATCAGATCCAATAACACTCGCAACACTAGAAAAGAGCCTGTTACAATGGCTGGTCCGAGGACACATGTTTTACACTTGGCTGTTTTGTAGGTTTTTTTCTGCTTGGAACGGCACCAAAATCTATTATGAACTTTTTTGCTTTTTGCTGACTCAGCTCGGAAAAACCTGTTGTTAGGGGTCCAATTTAGAGCAGATTGTACTGTATTTCTACCCTAACTGTATGTGCACGCGAGGCTGAACTCAACCCTCCCAACGACAAACTCGGGATTGTTCCATGAACAACCGAGTTTTCTAACCTTTACAAAGGCAAGGCTGGGATACACATTTTGTTACATTTTCAAGGGTTCTGCTCTGAAAACTTCTACATTTCTCTGGAACTTTGTAGAAAACACACGTTTTGCTGACTTGTCAAGGTGAATATTCATATCCTGATAATAATAATAAAAAAGTATTTAAGGGCTTCTATATCTTCTGGGATCAAAATTTATATATTTCTACATCATCAAAAACATTATCCAACTCATTAAATCAAACTTGATTCTATTAAAACAGTCAAAAGACATTCTCATAACTGTTAAAATTCCAGTTTTTTCCAAAACAAACCCCACACATACAATCAACAATGCAGCCTACTTTCAGCAACTCCTCCGTCAAGTCCAGCAAGCTTGAGATCCTCAGAAAAATTGTTGAGTTTGGCACTGGCATGGGCCCTGCTCCCACAAAAACTCAAAACACATACCTTGCTAATGGCACCCTGGCTTTGAGAGGAAGATAAACACCGATATTTTCTTTTCTGTTTCATCCGTTCAAGCATTCTTTTATTCATTCATTATTTATTTATTTCTTTGTATTAGCTTTGTTTTTGTTTCATTTTTTTATTAGCATTCATTAATATTACATATAGTTTTATATTTCAAACATAGTAGTTCTCATTTTACACTTTCAGTTATCTTTTAAGGCCAATATAGAACTCATAAATTCTGTAGAAACCCCCATCAATTACCTTTCTTTTATATGCAACATTGTTTAAATTAAGATGAATATGATATGCAATATGATTTACCAACTGTATTTAGCTGATTTCTACACTATCCAAGTATATTTGCAATAATAATAATAATATGAACTTCAAGACATTTTTACAACTGTAGAATTCAACATGGTATTCAAGGGAAATTTCTCTAAAAATAAAACAGGGACCAGATTGCTATTTAGTTCACACCATCTAGTTCAGTCTACTGTGTTTCATTTTAAACAATCCAGTAATAATTGCTATTTTAAACCCCTATCACAATATTGCTTTTATTGAAATAATCATCCCGATATTTGAGTAAGTTGAATTGACTGTCCTAGTATGATGTTTTCCCTCGTATTACAAAACCGTTCAACTGTGTCGCGTGAGACTTGAAATCTGTAACTCTGAGGTATTGCAAAACAAGCTATGATTCAAATTAACTCAAATAGTAATTTTTAATGAGAGTAGTTAAACAATGTTTATATCATGATAAAAGGTATCAGACAGACATGCTGATAATACTCAAGGCGCTAGTGTAGCCGGTCTGTTTTTTGTTTTTTTCTGGTTTTCTTTTTTGGGAGAAAAGGGTTGAATTGCAAATCCCATTGTTTGGTTCCTATTTGGGAGACTAGATTGAAAAATCCATCTGCAGCCAGTGTCAGACAAGTTGCAGGATTTCACAAAACACATTTTAAGAAATGCTTCGGCCTCAATGGGAACATTGAATTTGTTTTAACAGAGAGTCACATCATCGTGTCACTGTTAGATGATTATCAACACCAATGTTTTATGATGAATACGAATTATGGGAAAGAATAAGTGTTTGTCTTAGTGAATTTGAAGTATAAATACATAGCAATTATCTAAAATCTCAAGCTTTTATATCATCAACTCACAGTTGTTTCGCACTTTCTTATCAATATCACAATCAAGCTTATAGCTTTTGAACGCTCTCTTTTATCAATAATGACTGCTTCTTTTGATCTATCACTTAATAAACCTACAACTTCCATTTTGGAGACGGAGTCTAAATCCGTAAAGCAGGTAGAAATCGCACCCTTGACTGACAGTAAGTTGTTCTTGTTTTGTAATTTTGAGTTTACCACATAAAACTAACAGTAAGTTAAAAATAGATATAAAGGTACAGGAACCCCCAGCCTTTGCTGAGCTTCCAATCCGTCTTGATTGGAATCTCTGGATCTGTACTATCGCCTGATTTCACATGAGATTCTAGAGTCTCTGAACCTATACTATAGCCTGATTTCATATGAGATTCACAAACCTTTTTTCCTAAAACATTTGAACTTTTAATAATTTATTATGATATTCCTTTAATTTTTACTATATTTCAATATAATTATAAATGAAAAACTAGGCAAAAACTTATGACGTTCTGGCTAAATCTATTACAGAGCATTAACCATTTCGTCCAAATCATAATAATAATAATAATAATAATAATAATAATAATAATAATAATAATAATAATAATAATAATAATAATAATAATAATAATAATAATAATAAAACAGGCAAAATGTTTTGCTGCTGTTTCAAGTCCTAGAAGTTACATAACAAAAGTTACAATAGTAAAAGGATATAAGAGAAGATATATAATTGTAATGCTTATTTTAATAAAAAATAAACAAAGCAGCAGCGTCCCCATGGACTATAAGTTTAAGCATTCAACTGTGCCAAATTCTTCATGAATAATTTTATCTGTTAAGGGAAACCTGCGATATGTAACATCCAGTGCATTGATACTAGATATTGACACTCAGTAAACCCCCAAAAAGCTGCTTTGATCAAGCGAGTTATCAGCAAAGAAGTTACGGTGATGACTCTAAGAACTTGACTATCACTCCAAGGCTCTTCTTGTTATCAAGAAGGATCTTAGAATCAAGCTCCGGGAAAACTTTTCTTAACAGGTCTCGCTCTGCAGGATGAAGAGGACACTCTTTGAGGACGTGGTCAACTGGAAACAGTTGACCACACTTGCATGTATGATTCCTTATCATGATCATACTTTGGCTAGATAGATAGATAGATAATCAGTTTATTGTCCTTACATCAAATAGTTACATACAAAATTACAAAACAAAATGATTTGGCTAGATAGATAGAAAATCAGTTTATTGTCCTTAAATCAAATGGCTACAAATAAATGATATAAAAAAATCACATATAAAGAAGACATGTGATTCCAAAGGCGTTTGTCTCTATGAGACTGTCAAAGTAGCGGTGTCAGTGCGCGTTATGAGTTCAGACATTCGATGGCGCCGAATTCCATACTTTGGCTAATTAGTCACGTGATTAAATAAAAAAAGTTTTTATCATCACTAACCTTCCTCTTGATAATATCAATATTAACATTTAGTAATTTTTTGATCTTGTTTTATTATTTGGTTGTTGTTTATTTGTTATTAAAAGCAAAAAGCAATTATAACCAAATTTAATCAAATTCTTACAATCATCGTAAATATGTAGTGTAGAAGTAAGATTATAATAAAAACAATAACAGGCAATCTGGCCGAGTTGGTCTAAGGCGTAGGATTAAGGTTCCTATCTCTTCGGAGGCGAGGGTTCGAATCCCTCGGTTGTCATATTTTTGTACAGCTTTACATAGTATTTATTTTTAGTCAAGTTTCAACTCATTTGTGCCTCCTTCAGTTTCTTTGGCCTTGGAGTTCCAAGTAAAATCCATCCATGTTTGTCGGCTCATTTTTTATCCTTTGCCGCAGGAACTTTTATGTTTGCATATATTGAATTTTTGTAAAGGTTAGTCGAGATACACTGTTCTCTGGCAGTTGGTAAAAAAAAATATTATATTACAAGAGACTTGAGTATTGTGACTTTGACTTAGACCTAACCCTGTTTGGGTTAATTGTCAATTTCAAGTTTTGGAAAAGCCTTGCCTATAATCTTTTTTTCTGGGTAAGCTGGCCTGCGTGGCCTCCCTTTTTCATAAAGGTGGTTGAATCTCCGACTGGTTTCCCTTTTTTTCCATCTACCTCTTCACCATCTACTAGCTGACATATTCACACCTATATTGCACAAAAATGTCTACAGATGCGCTTAAGACTCTTCATGTAAGTTGTCATGTTTGATACCTGGGGGCCCATTGAAGCTGATACTAGTTTAAACGCCAACTAGTTTTTTTTTTTTTTTTTTTTTTTTTTTTTTTTTTTTTTTGGTTTTTGCTGGATGAGTGCTAATCGTTTCTGCTTCTTTTTTTTATTATTAATAGTTGGCGTGGCAGCAGGGCCAAGCCTACGAACCAATTGTTTCACTCCAGAGTCAGTCGCAATGGGCGTTCACTGCGCTGGTGGTAGCGCTGTCATTAACTGGACTCTTTATCCTTTCTGGTACGTCTGTTCCGCGATTTAACAAGCCATCAGCCTTAATTCTTCTTTTTTTGGTATTGCACCAAGAAATTGTGATGGTTGAACAAACCTCTGTCGCTATTTAAACACTTGCTAACTGTTGCTTAACATTGAATCTATAGATAAGAAGGGAATTGTTAATACTATTCAGGTACAGTTCATTGCGATCCTGGCCTCAATCTGCTTTGGGTATGTACTGAATCAACTCTCGGCTAAATTTTTTTTATCCTTCTCTGGTTATCTCAAGTGCTAATATCCTTCTTTTTTCTTCTGCAGTTTTGGTAGTATATTCCTCATTGATGCTGTCGGTGTCTACACTTAATCACCTCGCCCCAGATCAAAGCGCAGCGCGGCAAGGCCGCAGTTGTGCTCATTGTTAATGTGGTGTATTTGGCCTATATACAAATACGATTTGAAAAAACAAAAAAATTATATATATATGCACTATTATATCAGTTTATCATCATCATAATAATCATAATGGAGTCGGGTTGATCCCTTATCCTGTATATAGTCTCAACTGTCACGTCATGGTAGCTTCCCCTTATCGTATTTTTCACTGCAGAGGCTAAAGAAAAAAAAACCCCCCTGTTGGGCTACAAAAAATGGCGTTCAACATCTACAAGATTTGAATCAGGACGTGTACCCTGATCCTGAAGTTCCCAAACCATGGCCATGACCTGTTTAACAAGCTTCTGTAGCGGTGGAATGGAGGGTTTACCAATGGAGACAAGGATTTTGGCATTTACCTCCTCGGAAAGCTTGACGCGTTCAGCCACGTCGAGCAGGAAAGAAAGCGAGCTATCTTGCGCTGCAGCGTCTTGGTATGCCAATAGCGAAAAGACAAGTGATAGCCTCGTCTGCACAAATGGTCGTTTATCGTTTTTATACTTGTTCCGCAGTTGTTGGCCGTATACTATAGCCTGGTCAAGTTTGTCATCCTCTTCGGGTGTGACGTCACGCATCTCCGTATCCCCATCAATGCCGACACCTGCACCTGGGGTGTTGTTGGTACTGGCAGTATGCGACATTGTGATGGTGCTGCGGATCAGCTCAATAAACTTGCAGCACTCGAGTTTAAACACCACGAGGCTGTCCGGCTCCTCCAGTACTTCTGGGTAGAACTCCTGTAGGGATGAAAGCGCCTCATCAATGAGGCCATTTGTAATAAGCTTGCCAATGCGTTGCCGGTTTACAACCTCAGCGTTCTCAAGAAAGCTTTCTTCCTCAGCTGGCTGGTTGAAAAGTTGAGTACCCTCCCGATCAAACTCCTTGGCGGTATCAACATACCCCAGATATGCAAAGTACGAGCTGATGAGCCTACGGATAAGCCGGCGTTTTTCATCCTCTTCTTGCTTGCTCTGCTCCTCGGGTTGTAAGCCCTTTGCCACAAGTAGTGCGGTCGATGCGCTTGGCGACAGGGTCGCAAGGGTTGGTAGCCTCAGATCGCTAGAACGAATAGAATCAAGCACCTTAGCGCGCTTCATTTCTACATACTGGTCAATGTCAAAGAGAAACTGTCGTGGTTCTTTCCTTTGCTGCTTGGAAAAAGACCCCTGCCATCCACCGTTGCCAAAGTTCGTTTGCAGGTGTACAATGGGTTTAAACCCCACACATGGGAAAAATCCGTTGATATTAGGCTTTCCTCGGCGGGTATTGGATGGGCTAGGAATCACGGTATCGCTGCCCTTTTTTGAACCATCCAGAAAAATGTCGTCGACAACAAGATCAAGGTAGATGCCGTTTTTCGTGTAAAAGATGCGTTCTTCAATCAGGTCTATACCGCAACCGATTGTGTCGCCTTTGCCAAAGACGGGACCAAGTGCCATTGTTGAGGGTAAGTCATTATTGCGAATGCCGGGCGGCGGGTAAAACAAAAGCACTTTACCGTCATCGGAGTGGTAGCCCCATGAGCCGGCCTCCATACCAGGCATCTTGGTTAGGCCGGCCGTCGATGATGGCTCGCCATTGTAGAACCCAATTCCAACCATTCCATCATGCAGCGCTGATATCAGCTCAACCTCATAGTAGTAAACACCACATGAAGCCGGTACAGGATGATCAGTGAGAAGCGTGCGAATCTCCTTGGTGCCTGGGCTCGAATCCGTCTTGTAGTCGATGGTAGTACCGTCGCTTGACACTGTCACCAAAGAGTCTGTGCTCCGGCACACCCATCGTTGGGGAAGCTCGGGCACCGAAAGATCTTTATTACCAGCAGTAGTAGGAAGTGTCTGTGCCGCTGTTTTTGATACTACTGCCGCTGCTGCTGCCGTATTAATGTCACTGGAGGATGCCTCAAGCAATGAAGATGAGAGCTGGAGTGCGCGCTTAACGCGCTGTCCATAGGCTGTTGACCTGAGATAACTAGGAATTGCTTCCATTTTCTAGAGAAAAAATCTGTTTTTTATATATAGTAAGGATTTGGGGGGATTCAGATGCCGTCGTATGCAGGCGTTTATGTGTATGTGCTGATTGTGTATCTGTATGCGCGGATAAAGGACAATGATGATGTACGTTCTTGGGGAGGGTGATGGGATGGTGCATATAGTTCAGGTTCCTGGGAGGGTTTGTAAAAAGTCCAGCCCTTTCAAGTTTCTTCAGATTCCTTACCCTAAGTTCGCAATGAGCCAAATTTTGACAGCTATTACTATTGTCTCACAATTCCAAATGTCTCTGGTCTGTAAGAGTCAAGACGATGAGGAGGGGAAAAAAAAAAAATAATAATAAATAGACAATAAATGTATTTATTAACAACGCTAGAAAATGAACAGTAACTATATACAGAGTAAACAATATAAACAAAAGAACCAGAAAAATAAAAAGGATCTAAAAGAACAAACATGTATGAAAATGGGCTTAAGAGAAGAAGTACTTGGAGTTCACCAGCTCTTTCACGTCAAAATCGCCCTTAGGAGGAACTTTGCTAATTTTCAAAGGCATGAAGATACCGACCGTTGACTTGCTCCGCTTAGTTCTCTTGGGAGAAATGTCAATCTCAATATCCTCTTCAGTCTCAGCACTTGCTGAAAGATCGTGGTCCTCATCTGCAAAGCTTGAACTGTCGTGCTCCGCTTCGGCTACATGATCAAAGCCAGAGCCGGCATGTTCAGTAGATCGCAAAACAGGACGGGCCTTGGAGGTAGTGGGCTTCTTGACAGTGGCTCCCTGCGCAATAAGCTCCTCGAGCTCATCCTCGGGAAGCTCCTCGATGATGCTGAGAGGAGTGACCATGGACTTGCCCCGTTCAACTAGCTCGGGGTTCTCGTTGGGGTCACTGTTCAACAGCTGAAAGCGCTCCTTCTCAATCACCAGTTCATCCTTAGCGGAGAGCTTGCTAACGCCATACTCAGCTGCAAGTTTGGAGCGTGCGTTTTGAATGCGATTCGCAACCTCCGAATCTGCGGGGATCTCGGCATACTCAAGCATACCGCGGTACCGCTGAACAAACTCGTTACGGAGCTGTTCAATCAGATCCACCTCGTGAAGTCTGATAAAAGCACTGCGTAGCGATTTGTTCATCTCGTCAACGTCGGCAGCATGAGTCCAGTACGAGTCATGCACTGAGGCAAAGTCCATGCCCTTCTTGCCACACTCAGCCGCACTCAGCAGCATATGTGTCGCGTCGAGAGAGTGGATGTAGTTAGGAGGAAATGCAGTTCTCTGTTTACGCGGGTTCACACCACGCATGGCGTAGGGATCCGATAAGAAAACGGACTGCAGTTTGGTCTTGATTTGAGTCTTCTTGTCTTCACGGTAAGGTTGAACAATGGGAAGACCGACAGGCGTAGTCCAGATAACTGATGACATAAAGTTGGGACGTTTACCATTCTTGATAGTAACAGCCTCAATGTCAAGTCTCACAGACTTGGAAATCTTGGAAGCGGTCTCGCCCAGCCAATCTTGAATCAAATGCGCACCCTCGAACAGAGAGCGAACAGCCAAAAACACCTTTCTAGCCAAGTAAGTGGATGCAGGATAGACCTTGGTTTCATCAAAGCCAGCAATATCCTTCAGCTGGTTGGCAATCTGGGCACGAGCACCAATGAAAGTGACACCATAGACATTGGTCATGACAGTCTGCTTGATGACCTTTCTGACAAGCTTGTCCTTAAGAAGAATGGCAAGCTCGTTGCCCTCCTCAGCATCTTTGTTGACGTAAACCTTAACAATTGACAAAACCTTGGAGTAAACATCTTGAGGTCTGTCACTGGGGACCAGGTTGACCTGGCGCGCACCCTCAGTATCACCACCCAAGGCGGCGTAGTGCTGCAAACCATTACAGGTTCCATCCTGATGGACAGGCAGATGGCTGACAAACTCGGTAGGATCTGGCAGTGACATAGCCTCGTTCAATTCGAGACATACCGCCAGTGTCTGCCAAGGATCTTCGGCCTTCATCCACCACTGGTTACCGTTAATTGGGTTTTCAGCGGAGTCGAAAATTTCCTCCATATGCATATCAATGAAATGCTCACGTTCTTCAAAACTATACTTGTCATAGCCAAAGACGTTAGCAGCATGAATCTTAAGCCACTTTAAGCCATTCTTTCCCAGCTTGCGGCCTCGCCAGAACTTAAGCAGACTTCGTGAAAGATCGTCACCAAGATGATTCAGATGCGGTGAGAGCGGGTAAGCTCTACCTCTAAAATCCATGTTATGCGGAAGGTAGAAACGCTCTCCAAGAAATGCTCTGGCAATTTCAAGTTTGTAGTTGGCACTACATCTCTCAGAATAGCTGTTCTGATGCTCAATATGCAACTTGCGGCAGACACGCAGCCAGTCTCTTCTAACAGAAGGATCCGCATCTCTGGGAGGCGCAGGCGGGAGAACAAGCTCACTTTGGGCTTCGGGGATGTTTAAAAATTGTTTGCCCCCATTCCATACTTGTGTGATAATCTTAAACAGATCAGTATTAATAGTCCAGGCCGTCTCACCCAAAACATTCAGACCCCTGTAGACAGCATCAATGTCGTGTCTCTCAGATGCGGCCTTGAGGTATGCAAGCTGCTCGGGGGCGTCCTTAACTCTCATGATAGGAACTGAGCTGTACAGATAACCACCGTTGTTGTAAGAAACCCAGGGCTTGGGCTTGATGATCATGGGAAGCAGCTGCGGTTGTAAAAATGAGCTTGACTGCTCACCGGTAATGAACTTGCTCAGATACTTGTGAACCTTCAAAACACCGAGTCTGGTGCCTCCCTGGTACTGGTAACCATGATAGAACGCAGGCGCCTCACTCTTGACAGTCTCGCCAGTGACGGGGTCGTTACCATAGACAGGAACCTTGGCAACATGCAGCAAAAGAGAGATCAGCAAAGAACCAATTTTAGCTCTAATGGTCATTGGCCAAGCGGTATGAGAAGTAGTAAGCTCACTTTCTCTAACTGTGTCCTTGATGGTGGAAACGGATGATGAGTTGTCTTGGTTTCTGGAAATGCCGCCAAGCGCGTTCTTCTCACGCTTAGAGGTCTGGGATGCTTTGTACTCCGCTTCAACAGCACTTCCAACAGCTAGAACTGCACGGCCAGTTCTCATACCCTCGAGAATACCACCGGTAGACGTCAGCTTCAGAAGCTCAAGCATGGTAAGAATACCGAGCTTCTCAGGGTTAACCAGCATCAAATAGGGACCGTACTCAAACCGGTCGCCAGTATCAACACTGACAGACTCTTCAAGGTTGTTTTGACGTTTCAGGCGGTTGCTCTTCTGAATGTGCTTTTGAACATCGTTTCTGGTAACAAATTTGGTAGTTTCCTTAATACGAGCCATCTCCTCCTCAATAAGAGGTTGAAGCTCTTGGTTCCAGCGCCAAAGCAAAGCCTCGAATGGCTTCAAACTCATCACACCCTTTTCACGGAGCTTGTCGTACTGAATCTTCCAGGTCTGCTTGGCAGCTTCAAAGCCCTTAGTCTCCATAGCCTCCTGGCGTGAAATATTGAACTCATGGAAAGCGCGCTCAAATTTTTCGCTGTCTTCGGGCTTGATCAGCTTTGAAATTTTGAAATAATCAATGAAGTTTTCACTGTTGTCAAGTGCCTCGGGAGGAACGATATCAGAAATTGCGTTGACAAACGTCTTGGTAGCCTCGTCGGAGGCCATACCTGTGAGCGAATGTCTAATGGCACTAAGGTTTGTCGTGAGCACAGCCTTGAGCTTATCAGCACCAGGCTTATGGAGAGTTTCACTTGTGCTGAGGTCCAAATCCTTGGAGTCCTCCTTCTTGTCTGATTCTGGCGCCACTTCGGAAGAAGCAGCATCGGGGGTGACAGTAGTGGCTTTCTCAGAATTGGGGTCATTAATAGAGTGAATGATATCTCTATAGCGCTGGTCCACAACGGTGAGTGGGAGATCACAGGCCTGTTACAATATGTTAGCTGAAATTCAATAACTTAGAGAAAGTTTTTTTCTCTGGTCAAGAAAAGAAAAAAAAAAAACTTACCTTGACAATTCTTGCAATAACGTCGATGCCTAGGACGTCAACATGACGGAAAATTTGTTCCGAGTTTTTGCCAGCTAAAAATTCATTAATCAAATCAACGTTAAAGTCAGAGGCAACGCAAATGTTCCTCAGCAGGATGGCGTAGGTCACAGATGACTTTTTAAAGCCGCGAATCTTGGTTTGGATCTGAGTGAGCCAGGCCTGTGCAACATCAGCGTTTTTCTCGTTAACTTCAGCAAAACGCAAAAGATAGTTGTTAACAGCCATGGCGATGTCGTTAGGGCCGCAGTGCTTGCTGAAGTTAATCAGGACGTCTTGCGCACGGGTGAAATTCTGAGTGTCAAGACAAGCTTCAAGCAGCGTCAATAGATGAGAGTAGTCTTTGGTGTAGGGCTGAATGCCAATTTCATCATTGGGCGAAGACCATGAGGTGTTATCATACGTCAGCGTCGATGGGGCGGTCGCAAGTCTAGCGGAAGGTGGTGGTGGCGGCGGGATACTGTTCACGGCGGCGTCAAATGAAGAAGTATTGAGCTCAACGGAATGCTTGCCTTTGCTCTGAAAGAGACGTTGTGTCTGTATCAGCGGTGACCTCCGCAGCAGAGATGACGTCGGCGAGCGATGGGCCAAAACATTTCGGTTGTAGCTCCTACCAAGTGTCTGTAAAGCCTTCATTGTGGAGATTTTTACTGACAGACTTGAAGGAAAAGAAGGAAGTCGGGAAAGTGAAAAAAAAAAAAAATTAAAATAAAAAAAAAAAAAAAAAAAAAAAATCTAAACGGGAAATTGGGTAAAAAATTTTCAGATCACATGACCCCGGAACCCACATTTTACGGGTGTGTCGGGACTGCAATCTCGGGCGCAAAACCTTCGTAAAATTCTCGCGCGACGCTGAAGTTCAAATTAGGGATCTTATACAAACGGCTGGAGTAGACAGAAAAAAATATGTATATATCAAAGGAATGCAAAAAATTGATAGCAAACAATTAACAAGAATGATTATAGAAAGAAAAACAAGCAACTTATAATAATAGTAACAATAAAAAAAAGAAATAAAAAGAGACACTCACTCACACACTCCATCTATTCTACGAGTGTTCAGAAGAGAAAGCGATGACTATCTAACCGCAGCAGAACGAAGTGAGTTTAGACCAGACACCCTTGTGCTCAGTCTCAGCCTGTTGCTGCTGCTGTTGCTGCTGCGAGTAATAGGGGTTGTTGGCCTGGTTCTGATCACTAAGATTTTGCAACTGGTGCTTGGCAGCGGAAGGCTGCTGCTGCGGCTGTTGCTGCGAAGCGGCCTGCGGCTGTTGGTTGTACGTGGACTGGTATTGACCGCCTTGGGCAAGCGTTTTTCCCATTCTGCTGCCAGAAATGTTGTTGCTAGAAGGTGTAGTACCATTTGTACCATTGTTGTTAACGTTAGATGCACTATTAGTGGTTGGCTGCTGCTGGGGCTGCTGCTGTCGAGATCGCTTAGACTTGCTCCGGACCACAGCAGCATTAGGGGGCAGCGGGTGGTTAACACGCTGTTGCTGGTGGTTGTTGGCAGTGGCATTAGCTGCGGCGGCAGCGGCCACGGCATTGGAGTTAGTCGATTGGCGATGGCCAGGGGGGTAAGGATGGCCATATCCATGCAAGTTGGGCTTTCTGTTATTGACATAATCCCAGCCCTTTCCGTTGTTGAGCTTCATCCAGTCGTACTCGCCATCCTCAACCTCATTTGTCGTCTTCAAAGCTTGCGTGAACAAATCGCGAAGATAATCGTAATCGGGAGTAGCGTCGAACTGTAAATTTCTCACATAGGTCAGATATTGTTCAATCTGGGGCGGGAATCCAGCGGTCAATTCCTTAATAGGAGTAGTTTGCTTCTTTTCACCAATCTTTTCGTATTTCTGCTTGTTAGTTGCAGCCTTAAGTCCCTGCCAAGGGAGACTGCCGCGGAGAAAGTACATAAAGACATGGCCAAGAGCCTCGAGATCATCACGACGCGACTGCTCACGGCCCAAATGGGTGTTAATAGACATGTAACGGGCCGTGCCAGATAGGGACTTGCGCTCGCGGTACGGGATATGCACTTTAGTTTTAGGATCGCGGTACTGCTTTGCCATGCCAAAATCGATAATGTAGATGAGGTTGGCAGTCCGGGTGTTGGGCTTGCCAATAAGGAAGTTGTCTGGTTTGATGTCTCTGTAAATAAGAGACTTTTCATGGACGGTCTGGACGCGGGAAATCATTTGCTTAGCCACCATGACGGTGGTTTTGAGGGTGAAGCGGCGGCCGCACCACTCAAACAAATCCTCAAGAGATGGACCAAGGAGGTCAATGACGAGAATGTTATGCAAGCCTTCCTGGCCAAAGTAATAGACACTTGGGACGCCGACGCATCCAACAAGAATTTTGTACGTCCGGTATTCGTCGCGAAGCTGGGGGGCGTCGGACTTTTTAGGTTCGAACTTGATAGCAACCTGCTGGTTGTTAAGAAGGTTGGTGCCTTCAAAAAGGACACCGAAAGATCCCTCGCCAATTTTCTTACCGACGCGGTAGTGGACACCGACGACGTTAGAGGACTGGATTTGCGTGGACATTATAGTAGTTGTGGTTGTAGCGATGGGGATGGAAATCTAGACGACAACAACAACAACAACAACAAGGACAAAAGTAATGCAGGGTACAGGCTGTTGCGGCGAGGTTGCTGATAGACTGGCGAAGAGCAGAAGATGGATGCGGGGAGAGTGTTATTACAGGTAGATTGTGATACCCAAAGCGAAAGTGCTACGATGATACCTAGCGAGTATCATGAAGAAGGGGGGCTGGTGATGGGGAGGGAGAAAAGGAGGAGCAAAAGGAAGGGAGAGAGAAGAAGAAAAAAAAAAAAAGAAAAAAAGGAGACAACAATGACTGCGAAAATGAAAGGCAGGAAAACAAAACAAAAAAAAATAAAAAAAATAAAAAAAAATAAAACAAAAATAGATTGTTATTATGATTGAGTCCTGGCTTCAACAGCTAGCGAACGATAGCAAATAAAACCAAACCGGTATACGCAAACTACGAGAGCCAGCCTTATATGCTTCACTAGACACATTCTGATGAAGCCGTTCTTGATCGTTCCTGCTCTCATTGTGAGGAATGAATGCCTGTGGATGGTGGCAAAACCGAAGACAACAATGTCATGGCACGGACCATCTGCAACATACAGGAAGTCGACCAACCTCAGCTATTAACAAAGGAAGAACCAACAACGAGCGAAACTACTGAGTCCTGGAACCATCAAAACGCCCTCAAGAGGGCAGTTGGTGAAAAAATTTTCTAAAAGGCACGTGACTCAGTACTCAAACTGAAATTTGGACAGGAAAGTGAAGGAATAAACAAAGCCATTCATTTAAGGAAATGGTGAGATAAGAATACAGAACATAGGGAAAACAAAAGGAAACTGGCAAGCATTATGGTACTGAGGTGCTCAGTATAATGAATTTACTAGGGCTACAATTAGGCATTTGGAAATGGAGAGATAAAAGCCTCTCAAACAAGCACAGCCCTGTTAAGATTGTTTATTAAGGAACATAAATTGTAGACTATCACTCTACGACGTTTTTATTAGGAGGTCGGTAACTGATGGGCAATTAGGCACGAGAATTCTTATCAATGCGGGCAATGGCAAAATGAACAGTTAAAGCGACAGCTTGTGAAACGGAAACTCCCCAAAACATCAGTCTATATGGTAGTCTCAAATGTTTATTATTTTAGATGAATGTTTGTGAATTGTTTTTATGAAACAGGCATTACTATAAGCCAATTAACTGGGCAAAAGGTATTGTGTCCAGAAAGGTTAGGGTACACCCCATTATGGGCCATCACTCCACGGGCCCTCCCAGACAAAAAAATTTTCAGCGGCCCGCTCTTACAGGTGCCGCTGCTTAATATACCCGTTGCCCGCAATGCTCACCGATCTCAACGTTCCCTGGCCCGCCGTGCCCAACAAGATTTCACTTGCAAATCTTTCTAAAACACTCGATATCCTGCGTGATCTTGGCTACACCGCAGTTGCACTCAACTACACTATCGATGGCACGTCCAAGAACCCGCTTGCTACGACGGCCGGTGGCTCGGCCAACGTAAAGCACAATGTCACAGACGCAGTATGCCAAATTGACCTCTCATTGTTGCCGGCGCCCATTCCGGCTGGTCTGCGTGTGCTTCGACGCGTGACGCTAATTCTCGACGACAGTTCCAACTCGCACCAGCCGCAGCGCCTGGCGGCCCTCGGCACCGTGTACGACATTGTGGCGGTGCGACCAAAAAGCGAGCGTACATTGCTCATGGCATGCACTGCACTCGATGGTGTTGACATTATTTCTCTAGATATGACGGTGCGATTTCCCTGCGTTCTGCGACATCGCACCATTGGCGCCGCTGTTGGCAAGGGAATCAAATTTGAAATTGCCTACGCTGGCGGCAAGGACCCCAGTCTGAGCTTGGCGGCCGGGAACAGCAGCAAGGAAAAGAAGATTAAACTTACCTCGGCCTCTGCTGAAGCCGTCAATCACCTTGAGGATGGGTCCGGGCTTAGCGGCATGGCCAACCCGGAATCGCGACGCCAGCTGATTTCAAATGCAGCTCATCTTTTGCGTAGCTCACGTGGACGCGGCCTGCTAATTGTAAGCGAGGCATACTCGCCTGTGGTTGTACGAGGCCCTTATGATGTGATCAACATGGCAAGTATTTGGGGGGTGGACCATATGCGCGCGCGCCATGCGCTTGAGCGGGTCCCAGAGGCAGTGATCAAAGCCGGGTATCTAAGACGGAGCAGCTACAAGCAGGTGATTGCCGCATCGGTGCCGCCATCGGCATAGGCCTGTATACCTCGCGTTGCTGCATTGGTGAATAGCCTGAAGATAGAGAAGGATGACGGTAATAATGACCATAATAATGATAATAATAATTTCTACATGTTACAGCTTTTATCTACTCATGGGGTATAAAAAGCCCACCAACGGGCCGCCTACGGGGTTCTAATGTTCGCCAGTCTGCGGAGGCACCAAGCTTTCGGTTACAAGTTGCAGTTTTGGACTGTACTAGTTTTAATTGCATGGAGACAGCGATCTTTTAAGCATTTTAAGGGTCAATTATGTCTTAATATCTCAAATGCTGCTTCAGATGCTGCTTCAGGGATTTCCTAAAAGAACACTTTCAAAACTACTTCAAAGACTGTTTTAGAGAGCAAACTGTGGTGATTATGATAAATTGCGGATTATAGCCACGCGGTCTAGGTCATACCCCTACAGCATGCAGTAATAATAAAAATAAAAAACCTGTACGAAAGTTTCGATTCGAAGCCTCGATCTGGCAACGTGAAACACCCAACATACTATGGCAATATGGCACGACCTTCGAAGCAGAAAAATAAAATTATTCTGATTTGGTTAATGGTATTGCGGGTACAGACAAAATAATGATTCTAGGACGTGAGCTTGAGCTATAGAGATGACTCAAGACATCGGAAGAAAGACTGTAAAAGGTATCAAAAAAAAAAAACGAAAAAACGAAAAACAACAAATACACTGTCAGCACATGATAGGAGTACCGCACATGTACTCATTGGTTCAGATGATTTCAAGATCCCAGGAATGTCCGTTGTGCCTTGATCAAAGACTTTCCTTTCCTAGTAGTCATAACTGCCATGATCCAGCAGACCGAGCGGTCTGGATGGTAATGACCCTTTTGATATTTCGCTCGTAAATCAAAAATCAGGTCACTTTTTTTTTTTTTTTTTTTTTTTTTCATTTGGTTTTTTTTATTTATTTTTGACCCCGTTTACCAATCTTCATAACGCCGTTATTAACAGTTCCGATGACGCGTAAAACCTCTACTGCAATAATATATATAGGTATCTGCCTCTGCTACTACAGACCTCGTTCTGTACGTTAATAGGGATAATAGAAAGAGAAAAAAAAAAAGCTAATCCATTCCTCGATATATAGCTTCGAGTGTAGGCCGTTGTTGTTCTTTGTCTAAGTTAAACCCCCTAAATTACCTACTCTTGTTTTGCAGATCAGAGCATCCTTATAGTCTATTTGCACACTGTTCTTTAATTTGTGTTTACCATTGGCCTGTTACCTTTAAACCATAATGTTATTGAGACCATCCACGCGCAAGCGTATCTTCCTTTCGAGTGCTACGTCTAATACCAACACAAAGCTCACCAACAGCCCAGTCGTCATTCACGCGTCGTCTCTCAAATCGAACCACCATTTCTCCACCAGCTCTATTGGCAGTGCACCATTTACTGCATCTAGTATCACCACAGGCAGCACCAGCATTCACAAAAGTTGTCTGGCCCTCTGCCCAAACTTTAGAAAACCCACCCAGCTCACAACTACAAAACTGCTTGCTGACGAGCTGACTTGCAGTACTGGTACCAGCGACGCCAGTCAGGCGCGTCTGGCTGGCCGGTCTTACCCACTATTTGGATCCTACTGGCACGTCAAAGCGCGGCTGATCGAGCCGCTTGAACCCTCAGCATCTGCCTCTACCGCCGGCGTCAGCAGCGAGTCCCCATCGGCGCAATTTATCCCCACGCATACGCCTACCAGCAGCATCGATAGCGTATGCTCCTCGTCTACTGTGACCCATACGCATCACAGCTCGCCAGCCAGCAGCGTTGCTAGCACCAGCGATGGCCATGACAAAACCTATAATCATCATCATACCTACTACCCGCAGCAGCCGGGCCCCGATATTCAGTACGTTCTTACTGAGCTTGCACGCCGTGAGCAGACAATACTTGATTTGCGGTTGGAGGTCGCCGCACTTGAGGCTGACCTTGAAGCATTCAAGTCCCGCGTTTTCCCTGCGGAAGCAGTGCCATCTTCACCGGTGCCTTCAGAAGAGTCTGTGGCCTCAGTCTCTACCACTTCCAGTGCTGCTAGCATAGTCAGCAGCACGGGTGAGGTAGTCGCTGGACCAGCTGATGCGGGCGTCACCTCCAAGGTTTACAAGAGCCTTGCCAACAATATCTCCATACTCAATGTTGGCATTGGTCTTTGGGCCTTGGGCTTTGGACTCGGCAAGCAAATTGTTTTTGGCTACTAAGAAAACACCGCTCATGCTGCTACTGCTGCTATTGTCGGTCTCCATACCTTTCTCTTTTTCTTTTCCCCTGAAGTTCTTTTGGTGTTTTTTTTTTCATCCCTTACTGCTAACCCTTCTCTAACTCTCCCCTTTGATCTCGGCTTTTATTTACTATTCAACCCTTCTCACTATTTCTACTTGTGATGTGACGACTTATGACCTTTCTTTATGCGCAGACCAACGATACCCAATGCCCGATTCCCATTCAAGAATTTGAAATTTTTGAAAATATTTTGGAAAAAAAAAGAAAAAAAAATCAATGGCACATGTGTGTCTCTTCTTGGGGGAAATGGGCTATTTTATGACGGCTTTATACTACTCTTCATGTTTTTATTTTTCAAAATTTTGTGTTTTTTTCTTACTACCCCAGATTACCCAATCCGCCTCTCCCTACTCCACATATTTACAATCAAGCAGGAAACTGCGGTCGACAACAGAAAGTGCACAGGCACACTGTGGCAAAACCAACAAGAACAAAAAATTAAAATTAAAAGAAATACTGCAGAGCATATCCAATTACTGGGTTTCTTTGCACTAATCCAACGGTTTCTGGTTTTTATTTATTTATTAATTTTATTTATTTTCTGCATGCTTGTTGTTTGCACTCGATGTTGGCTAGCTAGTCTACCCCTATCTTACAAAACCATACACAGCCCTGAAATGGATACAACCAATGGAGGAAAAAATATTAAAAAATACAAAATATATATACACAAATATAAGCGTAAAAAATATTTGAAAAAAAAAAGATCCTCCTATGATTTGTCAAAAAAAGTTTTCCATCACTTCTATAGAACTTATTAGCACACGTTAGAGATATTTTCATCCAAATTGTTATGTACGTCCTGCGGCCATTTCTAGCCTATAATAATTTAATATCGCCTCGTGCGAATATCACGCGATTACACTCCTGTGGCAGTTCAACATCAAGTTTTATGTAATTAATTTAAATGTACTCACGCAAGAAAAAAAAAACCAGTGTGATCGCAACAAGCTGCTGTGCCAATGCTTGACCAAACCTGGGTATTTGATTTGTAGTTGTCCGTGTAGTACTAGTAAATAACGAATGAAGAAAAAAAAAAGAAAAAGTGGCAGACGGGCCAATCGATAAACCTCAAAGGTTTTGGACTCACTATTCAGTAAAAAATTAAAATCCATTGAACAAATACAACATAAAAACCAAGAAAAACAAATAAAAGAATTTATATACTCCATAACCCAGGGTTGTTTGTTATCATCTAAATATTTAGGCCTCCTCGGGCAAGTTGTCCCAAAAGTTCTTGCCTTCAGTGGTGGCAGCAATAATGCCGACTCTGATGACAAAGTCACCAAAGTGTTCACCCTCATGTCTTTCAAGAGACCATCTCTTGAACATGGGCTTCAGGGTTGCCAAAATCTCGTCTTCCTTGAGCGAGCTTCTGTAAAGTTTGTTAAGACGCTCACCGTGGAAGCCACCACCCAACATCAAGTTGTAAGCACCGTAGGCCTTACCCACACAAGCAATCTCAGCCACCCAGGGTCTGGCACAGCCGTTGGGGCAACCAGTCATACGCATGACAATGCTATCGTGACGCAGTCCGTACTCTTCCAAAGCCTCCTCAAGCTTGGTGATCAGAACTGGCAGGTAGCGCTCAGACTCGGCCATGGCAAGACCACAGGTAGGGAAAGCAACACAAGCAGCAGACGAGAGTCTTAGACCGGAGAAAGCAGTGTTATCCAACTTGTACTTGGCCATGTGAGCCTTAACCGCGGGCAGCTGCTCGTCAGTAATGTTGCTGACAAGGATATGTTGATTGGCAGTAAGTCTAAATTCAGCACTAGTACCGTCAAGCATCTCAGCCAACTCCTTGAAACCAGTCTTAAACTGCAGCTCAGGGGTGTCCTCAACACGACCATTCTCAACAAAGGTAGTAAAGTGATGAAGACCAGTTTCATCAGTAATCCAACCACCAAACTGATCAGTGTTAGAATCAAAGTGGAAGGGACGGCCAGCCTCAAACTTGTAACCAAGCAATTCCTCAACCTTTTCACGGTAGACATCATTGCCCAAGTCATCAACAGTGTACTTTAGGCGAGCATGCTTACGGTTGCCACGGTCACCATGATCACGCTGGACAAGCATGATCTTTTCACACACCTCGGTGATCTTGTCCTTGGTGACGAAACCTTGCAAACTACCGGTTCTAGGATAAGTCTTCTTGTTATTGTGAGTAGTACCCATACCACCACCAATGAAGACGTTGAAGCCCTTGAGGTCGTTATCCTCGACAATGGCAACAAGACCAATATCATGAGCAAACACATCAACATCATTGTAAGGAGGAACAGCAATGTTGATCTTGAACTTTCTGGGAAGATAAGTGGGACCGTAAAGAGGCTCGTGGTCAACAAGAGTAGAACCAGCAACAAGAGTCTTCTTCTTCTTGGGGCCCTCCTTACGGTTGGCAAAAGTGTTCTCATAATCAGGCTTGTCACCCTCGTCAGCACCCTCAAGCCAAATCTCGTGGTAAGCGGTAGTCTGGGGCAGCAGGTGCTCAGAGATTTGATGAGAGATAGCAACAACTTCATCGTGGATCTTCTTGTTACCAGGCAAAGCCGCAGCAACGACGTTTCTGTCAACATCACCACAGGCGGCAACAGTATCAATCAAAGCAGCATTCATACCACGGATAGCAGGCTTGAGATCCTTCTTGATGACACCATGAAGCTGGAAGGTACCACGGGTAGTAATCTTGATAGTACCATTACCACGCTCGTCAGCAAGCTCGTCCATGCGGAGCCACTGCTTGGGAGTGGAAACACAACCAGGAAGACGAACACGGACCATGAACGAATAAGCAGGCTCAAGACCAGCAGACTTGCGCTCATCACGGATATCACGATCATCCTGCATGTAGATACCATGGAACTTAGTAAGTTGCTGATCATGAGCAGAAATGGCACCAGTAGACTCATCACGAAGACCCTCGGCAATAGTACCTCTGAGATAATTAGAGGCAATCTTGATATCTTCGTTAGTAACTGGTGGGGGTTCGTCAGCGGCAGCAACATTGTCAACGCCTAAAGCAGTCCACACCAAAGGCTCCCACTCGTTGTAACCCTGAGAGTAGCCATCAGCATCCTGGTCATCACCAAGACCAAGAGGAACAAGCTCAGTGGCACCAAGAAGCTTGAATCTGTTAAAAAGATCCTTGGAGGGCTTGTTGTAGTAGTGCTTATCCTCCTTTCTGGGCCAGTACTGGGAGTCACCAAGACCAAAAGTGGAGAACTTAACGTTGCCGAGATCAATATCAGTGGAAGACTTAATAGCCTCCCAGAAGTTTCTACCATTCTGAGGAAGCTCACCCTGACCGGCGGTAGAGGTGATAAGAATAACATTCTCCTCATTAGCCAGGTCCTCAATGGGGAAGTCATCCATAGCAAGAGCAATAGCCTTCAAGCCACGGCCCTTGGCACGTCTAGCAAGACGCTTAGCGAGGTTCTCAGCATTTCCACCATCGGAAGCAAACAAAACAGTAAGGGGAGGGCCTGAGAGACCATCAAGCAACTTGCTAAGGGCCTCCTTAGCCTTGGCCTTTTGCAGGTCGCGAACATCCTTGCCATAACTCTGCTCCAGGGTACGGGCAAAAGTAGGGTCACGCTTAGATAAAAGAGAAAGATGGTTCTCTCTATCAAGGAACTCCTGAAGGTTCTTCTTGATACGAGGAGAGTCAAGTTTGAAAGGCTCGTCGAGGGTGGGGTCCCATCTGTACAAGGGCCAGTAACCAGAGTCAACAGCCTTCTTAGTCTCTTGCAAAACAGCAAGAGGAGAATCAGACTCCTGCTTGTAGGGGAGGTAAGCAAGAACAACGGAGGGACCGTCAAACTTCTCAGCCTCAAGTAAAGCCTGGAGGAGCTGAGTGTAGGAGGAGTAGACAGCAACAGAAGCAACGTATACATTACCAAAGTTCATGGCGTAAAGACCAATGTCCTTCTTTCTGAAAAAGGAAGTGTTATTGACAACATCAGAGTAAGGTTCAGAGTCAATCACAAGCATGTTCAAGTTCTTGCCAGAGGAGATGACATTGTGGACACCAGAGTTACCAAGATCGTAAGCCCAGGCGTCGGAACCGATCAGCCAAGAGGACTTGAGGTTGAAAGACTCGGAGTTCTCGAGAAGAGAGGCAGCAGTGGAAGAATGGCTGGCGTTTTCTTGCAGTAGAGAAATAATTTCACTGGAAGACTGATCAAGGTTCTTAGACTCCTGAATAGATTTGAAGTTTTTAGCACCGAGAGCCCAAGCAGAAAGCAGATCATCGATCTTAGCCTTAGAAGACAGGGGGAAATCATTTGACTTGATGGCACCCTGGACCTTGTTAAGAAGAGCCTGACGCTTCTCAAGCAGAGCCAAGAAAGCACCAAAGCCATACTCGGGAGTGTTAGCAACGCCAGCATCAGGCTTGTCGGTGGAGTTAAGAATATCAATGTTCTCGTTGAAGATCTGGTTTAACACCTTAAGGTAGGCGTATTCCAGAGTCTTGGCCTGCTGCTCAGCCTCAGGGCTGACCTCGGAATCGGTAAAAGAAGACTCAGGCTTGGTTCCAATGTACAAGTTATTAACAGGGGTGGGTGCATTAAGGTTGGAGACAATAGTGTTGAGGACAGATCTAACATTCTCATAGGTAACTCTACCAAGTTGGAAGGCAACAAACTGAGGAACAGTAGAAAAATCTGAAGCAGTGGCTTGCAGGTTGGCAACGAAGTCCTGGACAAGGGGACTCCAAGTTGTGGTCTTTCTATGAAGCTGCTCAGCCAACGCAATCTTAGTGACAGACTTAGGGATGGAGTTGATAAGATCAAGCGACGACCAAGGTCTGTAAGTGCGGATGACGATAATGCCAGTTTCGCTATAGGAATCAGTGGAAGAGGCCTGTGCAATCGCCTCAATAAAGGGCTCGATGTAAGAAGAAAGTAGCACAATGACATTTTGGGCGTGCTTGGAACCGTAGTATTGAAAGGGGGTAATAGCAGGGGTATTCTTAGTGCCAGAGGAAACAAGCACAAACGCTTCATTGATAACCTGCGAGAGCGAAGGAGTGGGGGCTAAGGTAGAGTTAGACGAAGAGATAACATCAATGGTTGAATCCGAATCGTTGGAGTCGGAGGATGCATCAGAAGGAGTAGCAGAGGTACCAGTGTAAGAAAATGACGCAATGCTGCTCTGGATGAAAGATTCAGAAAACTTCTGGGCCGGGTTCGCTTGAGAGGGGTAGAAGAAGTGAACCACGGGCTGATTGGTTTTAGTGGAGACAAGGTGTGCCGCCAGAGAAACGGCCTGGGCGTCAGCGACACCAAAGGACTGGAAAAATACAAATCCTAAATGACGCAACGCCGTGATTTTTCCATAATCAGGGACTCCGTTAGTGGTTGTGTCAACATGGAGGACAATGTTGTGTGAAGAGAGACGGCCAAGATCCGGCAGCGAGTTAAAGAGCTCGTTAAGAGAAATGAGAATGGAGATTTTGCTCGAGGGATTTGACTCGATGTACTCTGCGATTCTAGAGAAACCATCATTTTTGTTTCTTAACACAGTAAGCTGTAAAGATGAGGTGTTAGTTTAGAATATGATCGCATCAAAGCCTGGGGAAGATCAAACTTACTTGATTTGATTCAAATGCAGCAGTTAAAGAGGATTTCACTGAGAGAGCCGGTTGAAAGCCAAACACCTTATCAGATACCAGAGAAGTGACATGGTGAACTGTTTGTGCGAATGTTAGCGAGAGGCTTGTTTCCTCGAGACATGATTAACTGGAACTGAGAAAGGGCAAATGATGGTTTCTTATCAAGACATACCTGAATCTTGCACAGTCTTAAGTAGGGACATTTTTATATAAAGTTGTAAGAAAGAGTATACTATTAAGAACGAAGTATACCAAAACCAGTCAAGATATCGTGAAGAAAAAAAAGAAGAGAAAGAAGAAAGAAAAAAAAAGATTGAAGAATAAAATATAAAAAAAAAATTTATTTCAAGCCTCCTCCTTTTGCCTTTAATATGTAATTTTTTTTGCCGGAACTTAAACCTACTGAAGAATCAAGACATTTGTGGCTTGAAAGATTTTAATGAGAATGAGCCACTGGCGTAGTAAATTATACACAATAGCACGTGACTTGATGTAATTGGTGGCTCAAATGATAGTATTGTTTGATAAGCATCAAATGTGATTGGTCAATTAGGCCTTTAAATGCCGAATCGAGTGTGGCTCAATTGGATGATTAGCCACAACTTTATGGCGAAATGGCGAAATAGATTAGTTTTATGAGAAGAGATCAGTCACAGTCCGTTTTAAGGATTCTGACTGTTCAGGTTTAATATTGCTCTTAATGGTGGTTTAATTAGACTTGATGTTTAGGTCTAAAGAATTTTTTTTTTTTCCCTTGGCTAAGCTGCTGATTCGTATTAGTTTTTCTGTTCTACGCAAGAGTCTAGAAAATCAGCCATACATTACATACCTATATACAATCCTTTAGTTGCTTTCGCGATGTCAAGCAAGGCGAAAATAGAAGAAAGAAAAAGAGAAGAAAAAAAGCTAATACATAAAGCCTGAAGTTATCGCTGCGAAAGTAGGATTTGGATCGCTTACAATAGATCTTAAAAAGATGTGATCCAATGCTTGCTAGTTTATGTAACAGTACTAGTAAATCATGATAACGCTTATGATATCGAGGTGGTTTAAAGCTTGATGATTTCTTGCAAAAGTTAGGGCTTTTTTCTTGCTATTTTTTTTTTTTTTTTTTTTTTTTTTTTTTTTTTCAAAGAACTTAGCAATACTATCAGTTTCTTTCTTGATAGGTTTCGGCGGCTTGAAAATTTCACAAGCCGCCCACAGGGCTGGTGTTGTCTCAATCAGTCCAAAGTGGCAGTGACATCAAAAGCAAAATACAAAGAAAAATGAAAATAAAAATTTCCTAATATGTTGTTTAATGAACTATTATTTTTATCTTTCTACATGTTTTTCTATGCATCTGTCAATATTATTAGCATTCACAATACCTGTTTTGACAAAGCCACACCCTGCTTTTGCCCTTTTATTTTTTTGGGCTGAGAAGAAAGAAAAAAAAGCCACTGTTGATCCTAACGCTCCAGCCATAGAAATATTTGTTGTTACTTTCGACACCATGATTGCCTCTACGGGGTTTGCTATGACGACGACAAGGGCAAAAAAATCGACAGCGCTCAAATGAAACCCCCGGGCCAGTGCAGCTATACTTTAAGTAATAGTATGTAGCAGATGGTAAACGTCATTTCAAACCGGTGTTTGATCCTCTCTAGCAGATCAATCCCCTATCTCCGTCCCCTCTGCCTTGGTTATCATCATCGCAGCTGCTACAGCTGTAGTTCTGCTGCTATGGTTGAGTTTGTTGTAGATATTGAGTGGATTTGCTCTCGGAGCTTTATTAGCAACCGGAATTCGCATTTACCCGTCGCTAGGGATTACCCCAATACGGTTCATATTGGAATGCTTGGTAGCAACAAGAAGCTAAATATATGATAGTAGTTACTATGTGGTATATGGTAATATTTATATTGTAGCTATATACGTTTCAACCTGTCGTGATAAATGATAAAATAAAAAAGATAAAAAATAAAAAAATAATAAAAAATAATAATAATAATACCCTTAAGTCTAGATTTAGACCTTAAACTCATGCACATCATTTGCTCTCCCTCTCGAGAGATCTAAACACTGATGTCCTTGGGATGATACAATCACTCATTCCCTGATCAATCAATAACAAACGTCGCTCATCTGATCAGTCTTTCAGTCTGGTGTGCGTTCTTCCCATAATCCAGATCGTCGTCATCTTGCTCTTCGTAGTCGCTGCTACGGCCATTACTGCTGGTGCTAAAGTCCCGGCGACGATTTTCATCATCAAACCGGGTGAGTCCAATCGACTCCTCTTCCAGATCGTTGATCAACCGAGCATCATGAGAACGTAATGATGCAGAGCGCGAGTGCTGGAACCGGTATGAACTGCCTGAGTTACGGTGGATCTGTATGCTGCGACGAGTCTGGATACCAGCAATAGTGTTGTCCATCGGCATTCCCTCAAGCGCCTTTGACGGAATTAGCTTGCTAATGTCGCCACGGGAAATGTTCAACAGATAAACACCAGTGAAGATAATCAGGAATCCACACACAAGCGATACTGAGTTGGCAAAATCAGATGTATTGAAGCCAGCAAACAGAATGAACGAGGCTACCAGCGTGGCCGTTGTGAACGTTACATAGTATAATGGATTCACAATTGAAGTGTCAAACTGGTCTAGAGCCTTGTTAAAGTAGTTCATCTGGGTGACAATACACACTGCCACGACAATAGCAAAGACATAGGTCGAAGGGTGGGTGAACTGGTTGTTGCCCTGGAACGTCAGCTTAACGGCAATACCAAAACCCTTGATGGCCATAACAGAGACTGAACCGACGGTAGAGCAGATCGACACGTATACCATCGGATTTTTGCGGCCGTACTTTGGTGCGATAAGATAGATCATGACAACGGCAAACACGGCAACAACAAAGCAGTAGAACATGAACCCAGGTTGCACAGCATACTCAAGGATCTCATCGACTGTCTTAACCTCTTTATCTGGCGGCGCGTGAAGAATGATGATAATTGATCCGATCAAGCAAATAGCACAGCCCAGCTTTCCTAACACACCGAGTTCTTCCTTCAAGATCAGAGCAGCCAGAATAGCACCAATAATCACAGATAGCGCCCCGAGGGGTGTCACCAGAATCGCCGGCGCAAAAGTGTATGCAGCAAAGTTGGCAATCTCGCCAACAGCCATCGTCAGCATACCTGCCCACCAGATGGGGTTTTTGAGGTATTCGAGGCCAACCTCTTCGTCGTCATTGCCAGCCGCCATGAGGCCCTTCTTGGTGATGATGAAACTTGTACCAATCGCAAGCGACGAACTGATGGCCAAGCCCAGGCCGATATATTTGTCTTCGACTAAGTCTACCATGATGTCTTTGTCGGACTGTATAACAAATGCTGAAGAAACAGAAAAATCTAAGAAAAAAAAAAGAAAAAAAAAGAAAAAAAAAAAAAAAAAAGAAAACTAAAAACTTGCGATGTAAACGAATGTAAAGGGGAAGAAAATGGGCAGAATATTTCAGGTTCTTGTTTAAGTCTACCTTGGTATTTCTTTTGTATCAACCAGTCTGTATGCTTAATTATGTGACAGCCCACGTAACCCTTCATAACATTGCCTCGTTTTTATTTATGCAAAAGGTTGGCAAATTCATAAAAATAGACGTCAGCAAAAGCTGATGCGTTGTTGTTTATTATAGGGTTAGGGTCATACCCATCCACCTGGTTTTTCAAAGCATATTAACCCTTTGGAGCGGCTCAGTATTCAGCCCAAAATCTGTAACGCTAATCATGAACAAGCGACATTAGTAAGTTTCGTAGGCGAGCAAAATATAAATTCATTTCTTTACAAACTAAATTACTTTAACCCTAGCTCAATCTTGAACTCAGAAGCAACGGTAACACGGGGCTTTACCACCACAACATTGCCCTCCTTGCTCACAATAGCACTCTTTTCAGTCTCATCTTGTGAAACCTGAACAGTCGAACCAACGTCACCCTTGTAGCCCACAATCACGACCTTCTCGATCCAGAGGCTCTCAAGGTACTTCGACAATTTCTCACCATTATTAGGTGTAGACACAAGAGTAGTGCCTTCAAACTTGAACTTCGTCTCCAAATACTCGCCGTCGGCGTAGTTGTAGGTCTCACCATCATCGGCGTACAAGCTACCCTCGGCATTGCCATCCTTGTTAAGATAGATAACAACAGTGTAAGGATCGTACTTCATAAGTGTAGATGATCTTCTCTCGCGCTCGCGAACGACATGGATGTGGCCACCGCGGACAACGATGGGAATTGTGTTTAAAGGAGCACTATAGCTGTGTTCTCCAGCACCTTGTAGAGTGATATCGTTATTGTTGTAATCGTAATAGATCTCCTCGTCAGGCAAGTAGATATTAGTGCTAATTGCACCCTCGTCCGTAATGGGCTTCACAAGGATTCCAGAGTCACCCACAAAAAACTCATCGTCGACATCAAAGGAGTCCTCATTGTCAGGAGAAATGTAGTACACAGGCTTCAAAATAGGGCTTCCATCAACACTGGACTTTTGAAAGGCAGTATAAAGAGTAGGCAGAAGCTTGTAACGCAATTTAAGAGCACTAGAAATAGCCTCAGTGTACTCTCCACCAGGAATCCAAGGCTCCCTTCTCTTAGAATCAATATGGGCGTGTCCACGGAAAAAGGGGTAGAACGCACCCGCCTGGTACCATCTGGTCAGAAGCTCGTGCGAAGGATTCTCGAAAAATCCACCGACATCAGCACCGGCAAAAGGCATACCAGCAACACCAGAGGTTAAAATCATGGGAGTGGCAATCTTCAGATGCTCCCATTTGGCCATATTATCACCAGTCCACATAGGGCCGACGCGTTGAGAGCCAGCAAAGTAAGCTCTGGTGAGAACAAACGGTCTCTGGGCATTACTGTATCTGAGCTTCAAGGCCTCAGCAGTCGTATTGTGGTAGGTCAAACCGTAAACGTTGTGAACCTCACGGTGTTCCCAACCACCAAAATGAATGTCGTCTTTGTAGGCAGTGGTCTCAGGACCGCTGAAAACAGAGGGCTCGTTCATATCGTTCCAAATATGCCAGTTGGTTGCAGCTCCAGCAAACTCAGAACCAGATGCAAACAAACTGTCCCAGTACTGACGAGCCTTGGGGCTAAGTGTATCAATCCAGATAGATTCACCAGGCCAACAATGGCCCTTACGAGAGCCGCCTTTGGCATCCTGAATAGCTAAACCATTTTTGTCAACCTTATTAAAAATATCATAGTTTCCATCAGCCTTAATATGAGGATCGTTGATAGTTACCAGCTTGCGCTTGGTGGTATCCAGTTCATTAAGCATATCAACAGGATCAGGGAAGACTTTCTTATTCCAAAGAAAGTACTTTTTCTCATCAGCGTATTCAATATCAAGCCAGATTACATCATAAGGAATGTCATGCTTGTCAAAGTTGTCATTGACCTCCAAAACATCATCCTGACTGTTGTAGTTCCAACGGCATTGGTGGTAGGCAATGGAGAAGGTCTGGGGAAGTTGTAAAAAGCCAGTGACATCGCTGTACAATTTATTAATCTCCTCGGGGCTATCGCCCAAAAACACAAAAATATCAAGCAGGCCAGCTTCTGAAATCCAGTGAGTCTGTGTAGATTGCTTCGAGTTGAGAACCTTTTCGTCGTTGCTCTTAGTTTTGATAATATCAACATAGGTGTCTGCTGAATTGAGCCAGAAAACACCAGCAGACCCAGAGGGTTTATGAGCCTGCATAAATGGAATAGATCCATACATTGCCATGGGACTGTTAGTCTCATACTCGAAAATGTCGACATTGTAAAGTCTGTACGGTTGCTCGTGGTTACCAGGGCCGCCTCTTGTCTCTCTTAGAGAAAGCTTGTCAGCATGCTCAGGAATACCATAGACATGCTTGTAGTCAACAAAAGTAACATCAAGAGCAATGGCCTCGGGGCCCTTGCTTTTCTTGTCGGTCTTGGAATCGAATTTATCTTCCCATAAACCCTCTTCAAGCTCATAGGGACCAATCTGAGAGTCCTTTGCATCCTCACCTGTAGGTTTAGGTCTCCAATGCTCGTAATTCAAAAGGCCTCTGTCGTTCAAAATGACTTGGGTCTCGCCATTACGATAGAACTTCACCTCGAAGGGCTTAGCAACAAAAACGACCTTGTTGCCGTTGCCGTACTCAATAGAGATCTCGGAGTCAGTCTGTGTGACCTCAATGATACTATCCTGTGCATTCTCGATATGACCGTCCAACGCCCATTCGTCAAGGGTGTTGTATCGGCGTGTCTGCAGTTTGTCACTTCCGTAGACTTCAATGTCGCCGTCGGCTCTGATCTTCTCGTCAACAGTGATTCGGACACTTCCTGATTTCAAAAATTTAACGGTTAAAGGAAGCTCAACCTTGTCGCCAGTGGCAGTAGTTTTCAAAATGTTCGCTGTCAAAGTGCCATCCTTCAAACCTGTAAGTGTGGAAATATCAATCTCGTAGGGGGCCTCCCAGGGCTGGCTCAGGGACGAAATCTGATCAGCATAATGTCTGTTGCGTTTGCAAAATGGATTTTCTTCGCACTTTCTAAATAAGTAACTCTTTACAGCGCTAGCCTCGGTAGAAAAAAATACAATTGCAACTACCAGGTATAAAGCCAGAGAAAAAGCTTTATATTTTCCCAACATTATGATAACTGGGTGGATTGTTCGGGGGTTGTATAAGAGGAGAAGAGAAAGGGTTTAGAGTTGAATTTTTTTGACGATTAAAAAATCTGAACAACTGGCCGGAATGAATCAAAAGCAACAGCCTACCAACTCCCAAGTCTTCATTTTTACGTTCGATTGTCCCTTCTTTTTATTACCTAGCACATTACATACATTTCAGCTCAACAATGGGTTTCTTTAGCGGCTATTATCCTGTCAAAGACAAGCTTGTAGTTATTTCAGGGGGTTCTCAGGGTCTTGGTGCCTCATTGGCAAAGCTGGTTGTCAAGCAAGGTGGCAGCGTTGTTATCGTCGCGCGCACTGTCCAAAAACTGCAACAGACTGTCAATGAGTGCGAAGAATTCAGAACTTCTGACACCCAGATTATCAGCTACGTTTCAGCTGATCTTTCTAAGGCTGCTGACTGTGCCAGAGTTTTTACCGAGATTGAGAAGACTCCTGATATTGTAATGTGCTGTGCCGGCGTTGCCAGACCAGGTCTGTTGCTAGAAACCTCTTCTGAGGTACTCGAATCAAGTATCGACTCCATCTACAAGTCCGCTCTCTACTTTTCACAAGCAGCACTCAAGGCAATTGCTGCAGTCCCAATCGATAAAACCGGTTCTCCTCGTCATATTACTTTTTTCTCATCAGTTGTTGCATTCTATGGTTTCATTGGCTATGGTTCATATGCGCCTCTGAAAAGTGCAGTCAGGGCACTGGCAGATATTCTCAGACAGGAGTGTATTCCCTACAACACCAAAGTAGAGTGCGTTTTTCCAGGAAATATTGCTACCGAGGGATTTGAAATTGAGGAACTTACCAAGCCTGAGATCACCAGGATTATTGAGGGTCCCTCAGATGTTATGCAGCCTGATGATTGCGCTGAGTTGGTTTTGAAGCGATTGGACGCCGGCCAGCAAATGGTGCATACTGATTTTATCGGCTGGGTTTTGAACGGCATTGCGCTAGGGGCCAGTCCCCGTACCAATCCTATTCTACTCACTATTCTTTCCCTCATCTTGACCTTCTTCATTCCCATCTGGAATATTATTGTTAATAGAGATATTCGCGCTTATTACAAGAAGAAGGATTCTGAAAAAGTTGAGAAGAAGGAAAAATAATCACCATAGGTAATTAGTAATGAATTTGCATTGCGATGGTAATGTCTGGATTTAGCGTTCATATAGGACATGCAAACAGAATCCTGAATCTTGAAGTGATGATGGTATTTTTTTTTTTTTTTTGGAATGCTATTACGTATTAATATCTTTTGAAACAGTTCTTTAACAATTATTTCAATACTTTGTTGTTCTAGATATTTAAGAGCATTTGTCTGTATTGGTGCCTGGCTACACCTGTCGTTGGCATAGTCGAGCTTTTAGCACTTGATCGACTCCCAAATTTTTCTGACCGAAAAATTTTTTTCACCTCGACAACGTTCCTGTTGACTATCACCAGCCAAATCAACGAAACAAACTAAATATGTCAGACTACTCTTCTGTAGAGAAAATCCTTGCCAAGTCCAAGGGTACTCCTTTTGCGGAAGATGATCTTAATGTTATAAGAAAGTACTTGGTTGCTACCAAGGCGCCCCAGATTTTGGAGCTGTCATTAAAGTAAGGATTCACATAGTCAGAGAAAGGTATTTAAACTGTGATCCTGCAGATTTCAAACTAACCATGTTATGTTAAATAGACCATTGGCAGATATATTCGAGCCTCTTCTTTTTTCGACTCTGAACTGTGAGGGCCTCGGTGACTACAGAACCCTTTCTGCTGACACGCTGAGTGTCTGGGCACAAAGAGCTGTCCAATGTTGCTCGGCCGATGAAAGCAGCATAAAAGTTATTGGCTCTTTGCTTACCAATGAGAGTGCTGAACAGCTCTTCACTTTTGTTTGCGACTTTTGGACTGACTCTGGTGCTGCTCTTGGTAACGCTTTGAAGGAACTTTTTATCAAGCTGATCTCCCTCCTCGCCAAAGTCAGATCCCGTGAGAACCTGATATCCCTACTACATAAATGGACTGTCCGCATTTTGCAGTTTCCCAAAAACCAGAGAGTCCTGTACTTCACACTTGAGATCCTCATCAAGCATGTTGGTGGTGGATTTGTGCGACAACAGGCACCGTCATTCTCTTCACAAATTTTCTTATACATGGGCACCAACGCGCTTGCCAACCCTATCGGCAAGACTCTAAATACCTACTTCTCTTCGCTCTTGATAGAATCTTTTGGAAACAAGAAGGCATCTCAGCTTACCGATTATGAGGTGCGAGAATGGACCAAGCTCTGGGCCAACGATGCTAGACTGGCATTGATCAACACCAAAACTAGAGAGCATGTCCAGACATACTTCCTACCTCAGATTTTCAAGAAAGTTCCTCAATCGCTTAAGGTTTTTGTTGAGCCTTTTATGAATGTTAAGTCAGATACTCCCGAAGACGAGATTTCGCTGCTCGTGGGATGCTTAAAAATCGGCCAGGAATCTAATACTCTTGACTTGTCGAAAGAAGACAACAATGTCATTACATCTGACTTTTTGGAAAGTCTTTTCCACCACAAATCGCCGTCTCTCAGAATCAACGCTCTTTCTTTAGCAATAACCTCTCACCAGGTCTCCAAGCCAGTGGCTCCATATGTGTTTGAAATCTTTAAGCGATCACTTGACAACTTCTTTGTCGAATCTGATCCTGGTTTTAGAAATCAGTTTTATGGATTCACGCGTCAGCTTGTGTTCAGAATCAGAGGTTCCTCTTACGCCATGGCCAGAGAAGCCAAGAAGAACAGAGAGCGCGGTAACGACCAGGTTGCAGAAGGACTAGAGAAGAACATCGAAATTAACCGTGAATTCTGCAGTTGGCTGGTGAATTATCTAGAAGAATCTATCAGACCTGGTTCCCCATACCAGTATATTTTCACTGGCATTTTGCTTATCACTCTGCTTGTTCAATCTGGCTTGGATGAGAATGTGAGCAGCAAGTACTACGAAAAACAGCACATTCCTTTTCCTTTCCATGTGTCAATATACAACAGTAACATTGTTAGACTCCTAATTGACAACATCGCCAACAACTACGAAGATATTCGTTTCGGTGTTGTCAAAATCTTGAAGATGGCCCCTCTTCCTATTCCTTACGCTTCTTCTTACGATGATATCGAAGCTATTTCCAACAATGTGCTGGAGCTCATTTCTGGTATGCGTGGTAGAGAGGGTGATGCTGGTGCTCGTGGAGCTGAACTTGTCTTTCAGCTCTATGGCGCTTTTCCATCAAACGATAAGGTGGGTAAGGATATTGAGTTTTTTGAAAAATTACTCAGCAACCTCGAGCAGCACGTTCAATATGCCAAGGATGATCTCTCTGTTGCTGTTCGGGAGCACCCTATTCATGGATACTACAGTGCCCTCAGATTTATCATTGAGAACATTTCCTTCAAGGCTTTTATTAAAATTGATGAGGACATCAAGAGATGGAAGGGTTATGTTGAGCGTTTGACCGCTGCTATTTTCGGTATCTGGAACACTGTAGAGGCTATTCTGTGCCATGAGTCACCGGAAGGTAACATGCCAGAGGAGCTTGAAACCAGCTTTCAGCCAAGTCTTGAGGCCAAATATGGACCTGCTACCCAGGTCATTCTTAGTTACTCTTGGAGAGCCGTGAAGGAGTCGACTTCCCTTCTGAACGCTCTTTTGGATAAAATCCCTAACAACACAGAAATATTCCCCAACAGTCTTGTTATCGATTCTGGTGAGGTTATCTTATTGCAACTTGCTGGTGTTCATCATAGAGGTGCCTTCTCCTCTGTCTATCCTACTTTTATTTCCTGTTGCAAGAGATGTAACCGTACTAAGGGTTTGGAACAGCAGCCAGGTCAATGGCTCCATGAAAATCTGGCCCTTATCAAGACCAAGGCTCAGTACATTACCAGAAGATCTGGAGGTCTCCCCTACTTAATCACCGCTGTGCTGGCTGCAGAGAAGGATGAGAAGAGACCTTTGTTAAACAGCACTTTTAACACTTTGTATGAGATTGCTAAATCACCTGCTTTGTCATCCGCTGAAGAGAAGATGGACCTCCCCCAGGTTCATGCCTTCAACTGTATCAAAGCTTTGTTCATTGAAACTGAGCTTTCCAGTTTCTCTTCTTACTTTGTGGATCGTGCCCTTGAGCTTGCCATCATGTCTTTCTCACATCCTATTTGGGCTATCAGAAACTGCGCTGTCATGTTGTTTACTGCCTTGCAGAACCGTTTGTTTGGTACTGCGAAGGTTTCGTCATCAAGACACATCGTTCGAACTATCCCTGCAAAACTGTTTTTCAGCAAGTACAAGACTCTTAGACAGGTTTTGCTCAATATTCAAGATGAATACCTTAAAAATCTTGAAAGCGAAAACTCTCATGTCGAGACAGTCTTCCCGGTACTTTCACTGTTAGCCAGATTAGAGGCTACAGATGCATACGATGGACTGAATGATTTCAAGCCACTCATTTCAGTTTGTCTTAAAAGCAAGATCTGGAAGATTAGAGAGATGGCTGCAAGAGTCTATCCCCCTCTTCTTAACGAGCAGGATATCTTTGAGTTTTCTACATCTCTGCTCAATAGCTTTGACAAGAGCAATCAAAACGGCCTTCATGGTGCTTTGTTGGCTATTCTGAATATTGTTAATAAGGCCCAGGAGCGTCATACAGAGAATAAAATTACCGGTGAAGTTCAAGATGAGACTGCTATCCCTGTTGAATTTTTAAACTCACTCTTTTCTAAGTTCGATGATATCTTGGTCAACAACAAATGTGCAGAGACAGCCAGAGCCTACTTCAGAATTTTGGTCACCATCTTTGAGTATAATCTAGAGGCAATCAAAGCCGGCCAGCTTGTGGACGAATTTAAGACTGTGTTTGTCCCTTACTGCTTTGCTGATAGACCTAGAAATAGTTCTTCCCTGAATGCTGTTGAGCGCTCGCTTCAGAGCGAGCTTGCTCATACTGCTCTTATTATTTTATTCGAGACTGAGTTGTACGCTGACAGCGGAGTTCAGAAACTTGAGTTTGTTAATAGCCTAATTCTTCATCCTGACTACGAGGTTCAACAAATGGTGATTGAATTTTTGGATGCTAATTTGTTGAAGCTTTCCATTGAGGAAGCGAGCAGTATTTCAGCTGCTTGCTGGAAGCTGTTCACAATTGCGGACTGGGACCAGGTCAAGGGCCCTGCTGCCACCATCTTTAGTAAGATTCAAAATATTTCATCATCTGCTACTACAAGCGGCGCTGAAACCTACTGGGACACTTTATACTTGTCTATTTCTGAACAAGCTACTGAGGAGATTAACGAGTCTTGTCTTGAAGCCTTGGGTAACTTTACCGGTCAGTTGTACATCAAGGACAGCGCTGCCAATAGTAAAAATACTGCCAAGTGGCTCAAGCTGGTCAAAGAATTTAGTCATGAAAATCTCGCATTCCCCTCCAGACAGGCAGCGCTCAATTCATTGCTTTCTTTTATTGACACAATCAAGTCCGTTGCGGCTACAACTGTGACGCAAACCTACTTGGATGCGCTACTCCAGCTGCATTTCTTCCTCTCGGACGATGATGAAGACATTAGAGAAACTGCCTCAGATTATACCTCTGAACTGCTCTCTCTAACTTTTAGTTCCACTTCGGTTTATTGCGAACGCCGCCTGTTGGCTCACATTGCCGAGCTAGCTTTGAACACAACAGGCCTTGCCGACTACTTTGCGGTGCAGGCATTTGAGCGATTTGCCAACTACAACACATCTTCAGCGCAGCTCAAGGCCGCGCTCACTGAGGATGACCTTCTTTTCTCGTTTGAAAAGCAAAATCTCTACAGAGATGAACTTAGATACGCACGCCAATTTTTCGATATTTTGAAGAACATGGAATCGAGAGTCGAACTGCCAGAATACAAGAGCCGTTTGTCAGCATGGATTAAGGATGCTGAAATGACTGAAGATTTGGCAAAGAAGTTAGGTGCTGACAAGGACGAAGTCTTGGGTCTGCTGAAGGACTCTGAGGTATACTTGGCGCTGTACAGAGTCAAGCTGGCTGAGCAGCTGTAGACTAACCTTTTTGAATATAACAAAACTAGTAATTCATGAAAATATAAATACAAAAATCTAGAGATAAATAAGACAAAAAAAATAAAAACAAAAAAAAAAGTAACAAAAAATGAACACAAGATAAAAGCCAAAGCAACCTTTTAAATTTACAAAGCTTCAATGATTTTGACAGCTTTGCTTGCAACATCATCTCCTTCAATTGCAATCATTGAGTTCTCAGCATCATGCGGAAGACCCAGCCACTCTGGCGGTTGTCTCTCTGGCAAGTCCTGAATCCACTCCTCAAAGGACTCCAAACCACTACCCTCAGGGCCTGTCAAATGCATGTTCTGAACCAACGAGTAGTCCAGATTATAGGCCTCTGGAACGAAAACCTTCGAGACAATACCTTGGATGACTTCCAAGTCCTCTGTCCGGTCAATCTTACCACCGTAAACGATATCAGTGAGAAGACGTTGGATAGCCTGCCAAGGAATGGCAAGCGGTGAAATATTGCTGCGGTTCTTAGAAATAGAGTTAATCCAAGAATCAACCACAAACAGACCGCTTTCAAAATCAGAGTCGTTAAAGTCATAGATCTTAGTCCAGCCAATCGGTGTAAATCTCTCGCGTTCCTGGATAATAGCATGGAACCAAGAAAGCAAAAAGTAAAGCCTACCCCTTTCAATTGGAAGCTTGGAAATTCTTTCAGCACTAGTTGTCTTGAAACTAGACTGCATACTAGCCTTCATTCCCCATGGTGGTTCAAACATGATAATACGGGAGACCCGCAGGAGTGTAGTAGGAACCTTGGTATTAACCTGCATGGTCAAAAGAAGTCTGAAGTCAGGATGGTGTCTAGTGGACTTGAGATGCTTTTCAAGGCTCTCAAGCCATTGAGGAGATAAGTGCACATTCTGGATAAGAACCCAAGTACCACGTTGAGAAGCCGTAACAATGGCAGTATCAGCATTGAGGTTTCCTTCCTTCGAGCCGAGTGCAACAATCTCACACTTGACAGAAGTTCTGTCCAAAATGACTTCGATCTTAGAAGTGGGATCACTTCCATGAGTAGCGCAGAGAGCGAGAGGAGTGAGACAGTCGACCTTGTTCACGATGAATGACTCCAAATCCAGAGCATCGGTAGCCAAATCCTGTTCAAACATCTTGTAGCAGAATTTCTGTACAGAACTAATAAATCTATCAGGGCGGACCAGACGAATAAACAGCATGCTATACAGTTCTTGCAATTCATCTAAAAAGAGAAAGATAAAAATTGATGGTTAGTAAATTTAATTTCGAGATAAACATAAAAGTCAACATACCAGAGATGGATTCATCCCAAAGTCTTGGAATAGACAACTCGGGTGTCTCTGTTTGCATAAGAGTAGTCAAGCTCTTTTCATTCGAATCGACAGAGTTTAGTGATCCAAACTCATCCAAAATGTTTTCAACCTTGGAAAACCAACCATTTTCATGATAGTCAACAGACTTAACAGAATACTGTCTCAGAACCTTGTGAAGAGTCTCTGAGTCAATGTCGGGACTAAATGCTTGGGCAAGCAGTAACAATAAAACAGGCTTATCCTTGTTGAGCAAAGACAAGGAAGTTCTGCGATAGGTCTCTTGATACAGTCGCTTAATTAAATCTTTAACTCTATCGCCAGCATTCTCAGCAGGCTTCTCTTGTAAGACAAAAGAGAAAATAGTCAAGAAGTATTCAAGAGAAAATTGGTAGAAACTGTTGATCAAAAACAACTTATCCAAAATAGCAAAAATTTTACCGCAGTGCTCGGCCAGAGGGCGGTACTCTTGCATGACGCTCTCAATAGTGTCCATAACTGCATCAGTCTCTTTGACCTTAGTTGTCACCTCCACAGCCTCAACCTTAAGTTTTTCAAGAGTGTCAACGATACCATCATGATCTAAAATATTTCCTTCAGACTCATTGAGAGCCTGCAGTAAATTAGTCTCAAGTTGACGTAAATGAACCTTGTATTCGCCATGAAGCTTAATAAGCGAAAGACGCTTTTCTTCCACCTCGGGACGCTCGGCTTGAAGCACCTGGTTCAGTGCCTGACTTGCCAAACTGTTTCGAGTAATAGTGAAATTGACAATTGTAGTTCTGCTTGAAATATGGGGTGCAATAGTGACAGTCGGATCTCTAGTCAGCAGGTACAGCTGGAAGTCCTTGGAAAAATCAATGTCCTGGTTTCCCAGCTCGATAAGGGTTCTTCCACCAGTACGCTTGTATTCCTTGTTCAAGACTTGAGTCAAAACAGAGTCAAGATACTCTGCATCTTGAATAAGAATCGGGTTGCCAAAACGGATTGCACTTTCGAGATGTTTAATAAAGGCATCATCAAGAAAACTTGTAATAGTAAGTTTCTTTTTCTCATGTTGAGCAACCAAAAAGGGAATGACACGAGCAGTAGGGTCAATGATAAGTGGGTATCGATGGTAGCGGCAAAGCATGATGGCATTCTCAACACATAGATCATCAGGAGGAAGCGAGCTGTTATGCCACTTAAGTCTCTCTTCACCAGTAGCAAGGTAATTGCTGACGGAATTGTGTTTCTGGTAAGAAATGCCAGATTGGCTCAAATAATTGGCCCAGGCAGAGGACATCTGCTCGCGAATCTGCTGGTCATAATAACCAGAGTAAGAGATGAAAGCAGCAGAAAGCAAAACATCACCAGGTAAGGCATCCTTGCGATGTTCAAATTCCTTGATATTGGCGCTCCATCTATTTCTCTCGTCAGACAGACTATCAAGTAGGTTGACACTTCTGTTGACCTTATTTTCAACAATTCCCATTTCACTCTTGATAGCTTGGGTTTCAGTGATAAGCTGTGCATAATCCTCTTTGTATTTTTCAATACTAGCCTCTAACTCATCGATCATACCAATGATGGCCTGAGCCTGTGCCTGGGTTTGGACAGCCTCATCTTGAAGAGCCTTGACCTCCTCTCTTAGAGGGCCAACGCGTTCAAGGATTGAAGAGTAGGTGACTTGAGCCTCAACCCATTGAAGAAGGGGACCACACGCTTTACTAGCTCTGTTAACGGTCTCAAAGTTCAAGTTGGGCAAAGAAAGAAACTCAGTCTCCATCTTGTGTCTGAGCTGAGGATTCATTTGACTGTCACTGTCAAAATTGACAATGTTAGAAATGAAGTCATCACGTCTGACATAACCTTGAATCTCCTTCCAGGTTGTAGCTCTGTAGCCAAGTAGAGTACAAACAGAGTCAAGAGCAAGTTTGACAATCTCAGGGGGATTGATCATAGATCTCAACTCGGTAAGATGTTGCTTTTTGATTTTGCTAACACTCTGTTGAGCTTCGAGGACAGCAGGTTCAGCTTTATTCAAATCGTTCATAACAATCTCTTGTCTGCTTGCAATCTTATCCTCCTGAAGCATAAGAGCATTTTGAATCTCAATTGAAGCCTCACGCTTGCGCTCAGCTTCACTTTGATCAGAGATCATCTGGCGCAGCATCTCCTTGGCCTCCTGACTCTTGTTCTCAAGCTGACTCTTCTTTTCAGCCAGATTGGTCTTCAGGTCTCTAACCTTTAAAACCGTATCTCTAAGCTTGTCAAGACCAACGTTAAAGTGACGCTGTTGGTCTTCAAGCTCTTCACTTTTCTCATTGAAGATATCGGCAAAATGACGCAAATACTCAAGGAAATCACCAGGGGAAACAACATTGCGCTTTTCGCCAATAGAAAAGCTGTTGCTTTTCTCAATAGCATACTTGTGAATGTAAACCATTGCATTTACAAGTGAGGCGCGGTAGGAATCAACAGGGAATGTAGAACCAGAAACAGGTACAAGTTGCTTAGGAACCTCAAAGATTGAGCGGTCAATATCCAAATGATCGGTGATTGAAGAAGCAACCTGAAGCAATGTGTTATCAGACCAGTCGCCCATCCAGTTTAGAACACATCTATTGAACAAAGCAGGAGATGCAACTGAGTGAGAAGAGAGATCAGAGTCAGGCGGGTTCATAGTGAAGATGACATGCAAATTGCGAACAATCTCGCCAGTAAACCATTTGTAAAGTTCATCCTGAGAGTCAAGGTTAAAGCCTTGTCTGAGGGCACCTTCTTTACAGGCAGTCATAAGTGTGGTGTAGTCATCACCTTCAAACAGACCTGGGACCTCACCATTGGCAAGCAAAGTGTTCATACGTTCCAGGAAGGCAGATTCAAGAATGTTGGATTCATCCAGGACAAAGCAAATCTTCTCACCATTGGTACCAGCACGCTTAAGGACATGACGCAAGTCAGCATCAAATTCCTCCTGGCCATACTTTCTGGTGGTTTTGAGTTGAACAACCTTAATACCGTTCATCCAGGCCACAAATCTAGAGAGTGTTGCCTTACCACTGCCGCTGACACCAATCAAAATCAAATGACCTTGAGGTTGTCTCAAGACACGGTCGATACGCAAAACGTGATCTAGCAAATCGTCATACAAGATGAGAGGCTTGTCCAAGTCTTCTTCACAGAAGGTTCTCATTCTAGCCTTAACAAACGCCTTAAGCTCATCTTTATCAACAGGGAGATAATCCTTTGTAAGCCAGTTAGAATAAAGAATAGGCATTTTTAATGCAGTATTCAAGTCAACATTAAGGAAATGTTTGTAAGCCACATCTTGAAGAAGTCTGTGAGTCCAAGCACGTTCATCATCTTTAGCCAGACGATCATGGAAAAGCCTAAGAGCCTCATGTGCCCAAATGCGCACCAAACCTTCAATGGGTAACACATCAAGAAGATGTATAGCTTCATAGATACCACGAACCCATCTTGTAAGTTCTCTAGGACTATAAACATAATGGGTCTGCTCTGAACTGAGGAATCGTTCCTGAGACCGAGTGTAAAACTCAATCATTGCGCTTGTCAAAGTAGAGGCATATCCTCGCAATGTTGGAACGCTTTTGAGCACAGCAGAATTGAAAGTCTCGTAGATCTGGTGAAGAGAAGCCTTTCCAGGATAGTCGACAAGAATAACAGCAGAATGGCGCAAGAACCGCTGGTTCAATGCATTTCTGCCAATATCAGTAGGAGGATTACAAGCACCAACAAATTGAATGCGAGAGAGTGTAACCCATTGCTGTTGGTTGGGACTCCAAAATCCTTGCTGTTCAATCATCTGTCTCAGCAATGAGATGGCAGTCTGAGTACCATATTTGTCAATGGCGGGAAGGTTGATTTCATCACAAAAGACTACCAACCATCTACCAATCTGAGAAGGCGACAAGATAGTACCCTTCATAGTCTTCTTGTACTCACAGTGCTGCTCCAAAGACTTAATAAGTAGGTTAGGAGTGGTGGCCTTTGAGAAGTTGAGGCCAACAACATCGAGGTTAGGAAGCTTACGCAAAGCACCAAACAGGGTCATGGTCTTACCAGAGCCAGGAGGACCACAGAGAACAATGGGTTTGTGAGCGTTAAGCAAACCATAAATCAAGGATTCGTGTCTCATAGTATCAATAGTAGGGATAACGACATCAGTTTTGATAATACTGTGAGTATCTAAGCTGAGATGAGGAACCTTATCCTCCCACTTCTCCCACTTGGCATCAGGAAGCGACACATCGTAATCCACAAGAATCTGGTTACTGTCTTCAATACTGAGAATTGCAAAGACAGGAAGCAAAAGCATCTTTAGGCCATACTCCTCTCGATCGGCCAGAGGACAGTCACCAGCAAGTGCCCATACCAAAGCAAGCAGAACAGACTTAGTAATAAACTCTTGTTGCTGCTCGAGAGTAGGTCTGTAGTCAGCATTCTGGTTGAGGAATAGCAAGAGTTTCAAGCAAGAGGAGTTAATGAGCGCAAATACGGTGTTCAAAGCACGGGTCTCAGTAAACTCCATAATGTGGTTTAGATCCCTAGAGAGACCAAGAATGTGATCAAGATCAATTTCATTGAAAATATTGGTAATATGGTCACAAATAGAGGCTTGAATCTCCTCAATCTGAAGTCCAGTCAAATCCTCTTCAACGTCATCGTATTGGTTCTTTCTGAGCTTGAACAAAAAGTGATCCAACTGCATTTTGGCAGTTACAACATTAGGGCCAAACCAGATCATACCACATCTACTAATAGTGGCAGGAGTAGCATATTTCAAGTTTTCAACTTCAAATGCAATGCGGACATTGTTGGGTAAAGCAATACGTTCACCGTTAGGAAGAGTAAGAATTTTGTTGTCATCAAGGACACTATTCAGGTTTTCAGCCCATTCAGGATCGACATCTCCATCAAAGATAATCCAGTGTTGCTTCTGGTCTTCACCACGAAGATTATCGACAATACGTCTCAATGTAGCAGTGAAAAGACCATCGGTCCATTCGCGAGTAGTAGAATCAAGGCTACCAAAAAGAGCTTCCTTGGACATTACCTTGGCATCAATTAGATGAAAGACGCATTCAACACTCTCAGCATCTTGCATCGCAGAAAGAAGCGACTGATAGACTGTTGATTTGCCAAAACCAGAAGAACCGACAAGCATTATACCATGATGAATCTTCTGGAACTGGTATAGCTGAAAGACCTTAGTTAACCACTCATCTGAAACAATATAACCATTTTTTGAGGCATGAGCGCGAACAGAATTCTCAAGCTCAGCAGACTGGAAAGGAAGGTACTCAACACCAGGGAAAAGTTGCTGCTCAATACTATACATCAACTGAGCGTCTTCAGCAATAAGTTTTGGTGCAACAGTTTCACGCAAGCACTGCAAGAGAATAGAAGTTTCCCAATGGTTGAGATCATCTTCCTCCTGGGCACCAAGACGTGATCTTTTAAGGTTACCAGAGGTAGCCAAAACGTTCTTGAGTGCACGCAGACCAAAATCGTAATGGACCTGGTAGGAAAGCTTATTCTGGAGCTCAGTGAAGAATGGAACAACAATCTTAGAAAGTTTTCTAGCATGTACAAAACCTTGCGAGTTGAGAAGAACTTCGGCAATAATTTCCTTGTCGGGTTTGGCCATTGAAAAACTGCGGAATAGTTTCTTCAGGTTTTCAGGAAGTGTGTTTCTACCGGCATATTCAGGGTTCATTGTGATGAAGATACCAGTTTCATCATTGAGAGCAACAGTGCGATTAGCAAGCTCAATTTCAGACTTCGTGTCAGATCCAACAGCAGCTTTGATACCAAGTTCTATAGCTTCAATCTGCATAGATACGGCTGAAAGGATCTGCTCGTTGAGACGGTTAAACTCATCAAAACAACCCCAAGCACCAACCTGGCAAATACCAGCAAGAATTCTACCAATGGCCTGAAAATCAAAGGACTCATCACAGCAAAATACAAGCACAAACTTACCAAGGTTTTGGCCGAGTGCTTTGACAGACTCTGTCTTACCAGTACCTGCAGGACCAAAGGGCGAACCACCAAGTCTCTGTTCCAACGCCTGAGTCATTGCCAAGAAGAAGTTATCAACAAGTGGAGTAGATACCAGCCTGTCAGGCATTCCCAAGTACTCAAAGCCGTAAGTGAAGACAGTTTGAGCCTGTGTGATAATAAGGCGCTTGGTAGGAGAAGGCTCAGAAGCGTCAAAGTGATAAGCAAGCTGACTTTGCCAAATGAAGTGAGATGCAGAGGTAACATCCTCCGAAATGAGCTGAGAAATGATATCACGCTGGTGGATGAGTTCAGTGATAAGGTTCTCACACTTCTTTCTGTCAACTAGTGACAGTTCCTGAAGAACAAATGTAGCCATGTGCTGAAGAAAATTGGTGTATAACTTTTGTAAGAGTTCAAGCGAAGACTGACTGTTCAAAGCTTCCTCTACTCTTCTGGTCCAAATAATCTGAGATGTCACAATAGAAATTTGGGAAGGAACCGACTGAATCCACAACATGAGCTTTTTAGGAGATAGCTCATTGTCAGTTATAAGGCGCGTGAGAGTTTCAATAGAGTCAGATAATTTGTTTGAAAGAGTGATTTTGGTTTCTTCCTCAAGACGAATAAGCCATTCAACAACATTAGGAATTTTGACAAGATTAATCTTGGAAGTAAAATAAACTTCCTCGCCTTCTTTGGATCTAATACCATCAATGGTTGAATTTTCCTGGTCGTGGATGAGACCCGCAATACCAGCAAACATCTTATTCAGATGCTTTTCAACACGGTGAATATCATTGGAGTTACCAATAATTTCGAGTAAGTCTTCGTCGCCGATAAAGTAAAATCGAGCAAATCTCAGGCGTTCTTGTTCATAGTATTCACCAAGGGCCTTCTGAACCTTTCCGAGCAGATCAGCAAGGCGTTCAATAGACTGTTGTACACCTGGAATGTTCAAAACATCAATAATGAGAGGTGATTTGTATACCTTTCTGAGAATAACGAAAAACTCAGAGTTGATGCTTTGAAATCTGGAAGATTCCACAGGCAGAATATGCTTGATTTCAGCATTGTTGTTAAACACACCCTCGAGGTAGACCCACTGACGCTGAACATCAATCCAGACATCAAAAAGAACATGGATACGGTTCAGTTTCTCTTCCCAACCGCGAGCCTCTTCCTCAAACACTTTGAAGTAATGAGAATGATGCATGGCACCCAGCGAGTTTAGGTGATCGCTGCAAGTCTGAAACAGTTCGTCCCAGCCCTTGATAAGTCTGCAAGTGTTCTTATAGTTGGTGAGCTCCAGACTATAAGTAGTCCAAGTCTGTCTCACTTGGCGTAAGAAAATCTCAAGAGCAAGTTCACCTTGAGCCTCGGCGACGACATCCTTGATGAAAGCAGTGTTGGCAAGAAGTTCCATATCCCAGACGTCACCAAGAGTCATCGAGTTGAAGAAGAGACGTTTGTTTTTGGCTAGACTCTTATATAACTTTTGCCAGTGGCGCTCATGAATTGCCTCAGTCTTCAAATCAATGATAATAGTTTGAGATTTAATCAAATTTTTGAGAACATTCTGGATATGTTCAAATGCAGCGTACTGACGGATTCTAGTAGGCATGCCCTTAGTGACTTCAACAAGATCTTCCAAACTCTTGCGAATTTTTCTGGGAACAACACTAGCCCAGGGTGACTCACGCAAGTCATTGAGAGAATTCCAAATACTTTCAAGAGCAGCCCATACAGAATTAAAGTCTCTAATCTCCTCAATAACAGATACAATATTAGGACTGATTTTGAAATCAAGTTCAAGAGCACTGGCAGCCTTAGATAAAAGCTCAGAGGACTCCATAAGTGAAGTAGCTTCATTTTCAAATTTAGCTAAGCTCTTGAGAGCATCACTCGGACGCAATGAACCAGCAATAGGTTTGTCTTCTTCCCATTGAGTCTCTAAGCTGAAAATACGCTCAGTAAGTCTCTTCATTTCAGCTTGCACGCGAACACGAATACCATCAAGCTGAGAGTCAATGATAGCAGACTTCTTTCCCAAGATCTCCTTGAGAGCGTTCCATTCGCTATCAACTTGATCAATAAAAAGCCAGTTAGACGGGAATCTAAAACGATACCGTGAAAGAGTAGTTTGTCCGTTACGGAAAAGAGAAACTTGGCTTTCCCACTTGGCTAGGAAGTTTGTCCCTTGCTGAACCTTTGTGACAGTAGCAACAACTTGGTCTGTAGAAAAGGAATCAAGAGACTGATTCTCAAGATCACGTCTAAGTCTTTCAATCTCAGCACAAAGATCTTTCATTGCAGAGTTAAGACGCTGCGAGAACTTAAGAATGATCTCCTGTTGCCAACCATCATACTTAGCGTTGATTCTGACCTGAACTGTTCTAAAATCGACGCGTAAAAGACCAAAGTTCTTGTATACTTCTGTAGTATCAAAGGTAGAGCGGGCCTTACGGATTTCAGTCAATATCTGAAGCCATTTAGCCATATTTTCACCCAAGGTGTCAAAAACGTGAGAAGACTCAAGATCCCAAAGTGCTTGAAACTGATACCAGTTGTCAAGATAAGCCTCGGCGTTGTTGATGTGGTAGTCAATTAAAAAGTAGACTTTACTGATATCATCGCTGATGGCAAGTGGGATGTCACTAAAAGTTTCTTGGTGAGTAAGGTCACCTTCGCTGTCGTTGATGGCAAGTTTAATATCAAATCTGTTGGGCTGGATCCGAGGAAGTTTGCATGCATTATTAATATTTTCTTGGAAATTATAAAGCCAAGTAGATCGAGCCGTCTCGAGAGGCGGGTGAAGTGAGATAACACGGTTTTTTAATGTTAGTTCATGAACTGTAACCTTGTTTGGAATCGCAATATCTTGTGGTGCATCGGGCTTGTCAAAAGTGGCAATCCAAGAGACAACAACATCACGACAGCGCTGGATAAGAATATCACTGATCTCGCTGTTCAGGTTATCCACGAAACTGTTTACATTCACATAACCTTCAAGATTGAGCTTATCGACTTCTTCTTGAATTGACTGCAGTAAAACACTGAAAGCCTTGTAGTTGAAAGTACAAGTCTTCAACTGAGTTAGAGATGCTGAAATTGAATCGTAAATTGTAATAAGGTCTTGCATCTTTGAATCCAAAACCTTCACACGTTTGCCGAAATCATAGACAAACTTTACATGACGGTTTTCATTATCAAGCTTAAGATCATATACGTGAATAAATGACTCCCAAGTTAACGAGAGACCTCTGGTAAGCAAGTCTAAAACGTTATTCTCGTAACCATGAAGCAAAGCGTTGATTTTGCTGTGATCTTGAATGATAGTAAGGGTGCTGTAAAGAGTCTTAAGGGTATCAATGAGACAAACTGCATATGGGTACACTCGTTTTGCATCTTTTCCCACGCTGTTGATTGTGTGTGGCACTTGATAGTTAAGCCAATTAAGGTTTCTCACTTCCTTAAAGAGAATAATAACCTGAGGATCAAAGTTAACGGATAAGTCATATACAATCACGTTAGTGTTGTTTTTTCGTGTACGGTTGATTCTAAAAAGAAAACCAGAAATGGATAGGTTCCGTTTGGTAATACTGGAAAGCCATGCTTCATAGATTGGTGAGGTGTCCAGCTTTTGTCTAAATGCAACGCTTTCACTATGAAGCTTTTGTCCTTCAGCATAGTACTGCCAGCCTTTACCTAGAACAGCTTCGACACGCTTCATATAGTTATCAAGTTGGCGTTCAATTTGTCTAATCCAAATAATTGTACCCGAAACAGGGGGGACATCACGAAGCTTGGACATCTCGTAGGCCTCAGAGTTGGAATATTGTTGTCTGAATCTATCATGTAAAGCAGAAATGTCAGCCTTGACGTTGTCAATAAGGCGTGACTGGTACTCTTGAATGGCACCACGAATAGAAGCACGAACAAAAAGCGCGTTGAATTTGGAGAAAACACGGAACATTTCGTTTGATGTCTTGGCAGTAGCAAGTCGATCTCTTAACATGGCGATGATGGCATTTTCAACTCTGGTGGTTCGTTCATTGTATTCCTTTTCCGCCTTGTTCCAGTTGTAAACACCATCTGAGAAGAAAAAAAATTGTTAGCTCAAAGTATTAAATAAATAAAATTCAAAACTCACCTTCAGAAATATCTAAGACATTGACTTGCTTGAGAATATCGTATGCAGACGAAATCTCTTCAAGAGGATTAATTCCATCGAATCCAACAGGTATCGATCCCTCTACTTGGTGGCCGGACCCTAGTACTTTTGCAAGAGTGTCGCGCAGCTCTTGGTGACGAATTCTAAAGGAGGTAATATAATCCAGACGCTCTTTGGTTTTCAAGTGTCTGGCATTGATTCGAATTGGAATAAACTTTTCAGATCTCTTACGCGTCATTTCTCTAGCGATGTTAGTGAATTCCTTCATTTGCTCATCCCAAGTATGGAAAATTTCGTGGACAAGTTGGACTGTTTGGTTAAAAGCAGTGTAATCAAGATGCACAAGTCGAAGCCCGCCGAGAATCGACTGAAGAGAGTTATTAAGATCATCAGAAATGCCTTCGACCAGTGATAACGCGCGACGAACGGGATAAGGTGTAATGCGGAGTTTCTTGTTAATGTGGCCAAAAATCAGTAGTAGAGCTTTTTGAACACCATTCAAAGTAGTGGCAGAAATCAGTTCATCAAGAGGGAAATCTCTCATAAGCTGGTTATATTTGGCAATCTTTTCTGATGCCTCTTTGATGCCAGTGTCTGACAAAAATGAGACAGTTGCGTGGAACCGTTTTGCGTTTCTGAGCACATTAAGAGTCAAGGTCACGCCAGGGCCCTGGAGCTGATTTTCAATGTGCTTCAGAGCAGTTTCCATAGAAAGCCAAAAATTGATTTCCTGGGCTGCAGTGCCACTATCAGGATCCCGGGACATGCGTGTAATCCCCTGAATAGACTTGATCCAACCATTTACAATCGATTGTAACGAGTTCAAAAAGTCAGTGTCGGAAAGATATTCTGCTGGGATAAGGTCGATAGAAGGTTCAGAGTTGACATTTGATTCTAAGGCTTTATCAATGATTGGGTGGAGATTGAGAGTAAGCTCAGGGATTTCTATATTTTGCTGAAGATGGAGAAGCGACAACTCAAGTTCGGCAATTTTACGCCTTGTTGTGGGGATAGCTCCCAGTGATTCCTTGTCCTGGTAGCTTTTCGATGTTAATGTGGCGTTGGCAGTTTCTTGAGCAACAGCAGATATTTGTGAAGAAGCTTCAAAGTATGGGCCTAGGGCAAAGTGAATCATAGAGTGGAGAGCCTCATATGGACTTGAGTTTGGTGTGCTAGAGTTTAACGTTGGAAGAGCTACTGTTTGCAGCTGTGAGTGAAGGGGTATATTGGCATTTAATGGAGATGGGCCTTTGATTAGGGCTATTGAACCGACAGTGGATTGTGTGAGCGACAACTTGGTATCTAGTCGGTAAGTATAGGTGTTGTCGTCGTGATCAGACTCTGGATAGAGAATATTAGTACAAGGTAGCCCTTTTTTATAATACAAATGAAAAGAATTATACATACCAAGATCATTAGAGTCTTCATTGTCAAATGAGGTACGTTCTTTTAGGACAAATAGTACCATTGGTGCGTGATCAATGGCAAAATTGGAGCAAATTTTGAAGGTAGACGGTGTAAGCGAGTCCGATTCCGAGGCTGGCTCGGCAGGATCAAAGATGCTACCGGTCGGATCCTCTAGAAGAGTCTGCAAAACATCGTTGATAAACCCTATAAGTTTGAGGGGTCCTACAGGCTCAATTGGGGTATCATGTTCGTAGGAGTCGACGTCGATCTCAGATGTTTGAGAAGTCATGTTCTGGCGGAAAGGGGAAGTTAGATCAAAGCTGATTGAGGCTAGGTTAAGAAAGAACACATACAAGCTAGACCACAAAGTGTTTTTATGAACAGCAAAGCAGAGTGAATTGACGTATTTCTATTAGGGAACCCCTGGAAATCACTGGAATTATCTGTTTCAGAAAAAAAAGTAGGTAGGCGTTAGATGTAATTTTCTTTGGGTGATGCTGAGGAATCTGGGAAGGTTTTTTTTTTTTTTGTTTACTTTTTCTGTGCGAGAGTTTAAAAACGAGCGTGTTGAAGAAAAAAACCCATACAGGGTTGGGGTTATTTTAAGAATGTACTGAAGTTTGATCTGGTTCGAAACGCGGAGAGACACAAGAAGGATAGTGAGTAGCAGAAGCGAGAGCGGTTGATATAAAAAGCATATTAGACATGATTGCCAAATTTAGAAGGCTTTTATACGCTTGTATTTTGCGTTATAGTAAGTTGTGAAAACACCTAAAGAAACAGGTTGGTCTTTCTGCCCCTTGGTACACGATTTTATTGGTGATCGTATCAACCTTGGTGAAGATGCGCACAGATAAGAAATAGCAGATGTGAAATAGGATTTCATGAATTATGTTGTAGTGTTATATCTGATATTTGTTGTTTCATGTCTTCAGTTCTATCCCAAACCTAGTTAACACCAGTTCTGGTCTTTGTTTGGACGTTCGCTCCCAAATCCTTTACTTACCCTGACTTGCTGTTTTGAACTGACTAATATGTTAGATAATATACCTCAACCCTAGCCCAGTTTTTTCAATTTTTTTGCTTTCTTGCCCTTTGCCTATACGTTTGGTCCCAAGTGCTTTGCTAGTGCTTTGTTTTTTGTGTTTTTTTTTTGTATTTGGGTCTTTAAAAAAAAACTGAAATTTTTCTTTGGGAATAAAAAAAATTTTTTTACCCTTCTAACCTTTCCCACTCCCGCAGCATCAGGAAGGAAAATTTTCAGTCCCAGAAGGAACGGAACAAACAACAATTTATCATCGACTCTGTTATCTCACCCTCCACAATAACAGCTTCGCCTTCGACATTGTCTTGTTCTTTTTTACGCTATAATCCCTTTTCTGGTCTCATTTAATAACACTCGAAATATATCATCATGACTTTGGTTCTGGCAGAAACGTCCGCGGGTTACGCCCTGCTGAAAGCTAAGGATAAGAAGATCTACAAGTCTTCCAGCTTAATAGAAGATCTCTCTACTCCCGAGAAGGTTGCTGAGCAGTTCAAGGTCAAGCTTTTCTCCAAGTTTGACTCTGCTGCCTCTGCCCTCGAGGAGGTCAACTCCGTCATCGAGGGTAAGGTCTCTGAGAAGCTCGCCAACCTGTTGAAGGACATCAAGGAGGACAAGAAGACTACCCTTGTTGTTGCTGACGCCAAGCTTGGTAACGCCATTAACAAGCTGCCGGAGGTTTCACTTTCCGTCGTCTCCGACTCCGCCTCCCTGGATCTCTTCCGTGCCATCAGAGAAAACCTCCCCGCTTTATTACCTGGTCTCACCGACAAGGACCTTTCCACCATGTCTCTTGGTTTGGCCCACTCCCTTGGCCGTCACAAGCTCAAGTTTTCTGCTGATAAGGTCGACACCATGATCATTCAGGCCATCGCTTTGTTGGATGACCTTGATAAGGAGCTCAACACCTACGCTATGAGAATCAAGGAATGGTACGGATGGCACTTCCCTGAGATGGGCAAGATTGTCCAGGACAACGCCGCATACGCCCGTGTCATCAAGGTCATGGGTTACCGCTCTAACGCTGCCAACACTGATCTCTCTGAGGTTCTCCCCGAAGAGATTGAGACCCAGCTTAAGGAGGCTGCTGAGGTTTCCATGGGTACCGAAATCACCGACTTTGACCTCGAAAACATCAAGTCCCTTGCCGACCAGGTTATTGACTTTGCTGACTACCGTGATCAGCTCTCTAACTACCTGAACGCCCGTATGGCCGCCATTGCTCCCAACTTGACTGCCCTTGTTGGTGAGCTTGTTGGTGCTAGACTGATTGCTCACGCTGGTAGCTTGATCTCTCTTGCCAAGGCCCCTGCCTCCACTGTCCAGATCCTCGGTGCTGAGAAGGCTCTTTTCCGTGCCTTGAAGACTAAGCACGATACCCCCAAGTACGGTATCATCTACCACGCCTCCCTCGTTGGCCAGGCCTCTGGTAAGAACAAGGGTAAGATTGCCCGTATGCTTGCTGCCAAGACCTCTCTTAGTCTGAGATTTGATGCTCTGGCTGAGGACCGTGAGGATGTTGCCTCCGTTGGTATCGATGACAGAATCAAGATTGAGAAGAGACTGAGTGCGTTAGAGGGCCGTGAAATCAACACCACTGCTGCTCGCGTGGCCATCAACGACAAGAAGGATGCCAAGGTTGACTTCAAGGACAACAAGAGCTACAACGCTGATGCTGATACCGCTTCTACCGCTGCTCCTGAAAACGACTCCGACGACGAAGACTCTGATGATGAGGTTGTGGTCAAGAAGGAGAAGAAGGAGAAGAAGGAGAAGAAGGAGAAGAAGGAGAAGAAGGAAAAGAAGGAGAAGAAGGAGAAGAAGGAGAAGAAGGAAAAGAAGGATAAGAAGAGAAAGAGAGACGAGGATGACGAGGAGGAAGTCAAGGTGAAGAAGGAGAAGAAGGAGAAGAAAGATAAGAAGAAGAAGAAGAGCAAGGACTAAGCGGGAAGTCTTTAATTTATTATTCTTTTAAGAGCCTTTTTGCTAGTGTTTTTTATTGTTTTTTTCTTTTTTTTGTTTATATTTTATATTATACATAACTAGTCAATATTGTTGTTAGAAACAGTGAGCTCCAAAAATAAAAAAAAATTTGTTGAATCGGGTTTGGGTGCTGAGCATAACGGGAAGGGCGGTCGTCGAGTTTCGGGCCATAGTGCGCGAAAGGAACGGCAAAAGACACTCTTCTCAAGTTTTATTGTTTCAGACCAACTCCCACCAAGCCAAGTGTAATTGATTTAAAACACACACTACCTACAATCAGTATTCCCGCTCACAGCACAGCACCATGATCAACGACGGCGCAGTCTACACAGATGAGTCAGGCAACGTGCCAGAGCTCAGCACCTTGCTACATTTTGTCGAAGATCTAACTACACGACTCAACAAAAACCGAGGGAACCTCGACGACATCAGCATCCTGGCCAAAAAGGTTATTGGGAACCAAGTCTCCACCATTCAGCAACTAGAGACGGCGCTACAGAAGCATGCTGGGAATAATGAGCTCAAAGAATTGTCTCAAAATGGTGAGGATGACGAGGTGCTTGAACTCGAGCAACACGAGTTTGAAGAAAGCAGGGATCATGGCGATGAGGGGCGGCGCCTGCGGCGCCCACGTGGCGGCCGCGGTGAAAGTCTCTCCAGTTTGCCTGATCGCCAAGCAGCTGAGATCGAGCGACGCCGGAAACGGGCAGGCCCGGGAGCGGCTTCTGTCCCGCCAGCGGTGGTCCCAGATATTCTTGAAGAAGAAAGTAGCAGGCTAGCACCACTCCAAACACCAGTACCCCAGCAACAGCAACAACAACAACAGCAACAACATTCCAATCCAGAAGCTTTACGACACGCGCAGGTTGAGCAAGAGAATCTTGAGCTCAAGATCGAACTGCAACGTCTCCATTCCGTCGAGCGCAAGCTCACCGACCTGCTTACCCAGTTCCAGTATAAGACGGGCGAGGTCCGCGATATTAGCAAAAAATATACCCACGACTACAAAATTGCTTCCCGTAAATTGGTATCTTCCTACGAGGCCCAGCTGGAACTTGAGTATCGTAACCAGCAACACCTAAAACACACCCATACGCAGTACCGCCATAAACTCGAGGAGCTTAAAACAACAATGGAGAATGCTGCCGCGTTCATTTCCAGTGATGTCCAACAAAAAATTGATATCGCTGGTTCTGATCAGAATGCCCTTGTTAATTATAAGGTGGGGTCTTCGTCGTTGCCCACACCGGGACCAGCGATGCAGTCTATGTAATGTCATGTAACGAAAAATCGATTTAACTATTTCAATTACGGGACAAGATTATTCGGTACTTTTGGATCAAACAGTGTATCCAAACACATCGGGTCGTCTCTGACTCCACAAGGGCATGTTTTCTCTCACTACAAAAAAAAAAGACTTGTTAGCAAAAATTAAAAATTAAAAATTCACAAAAGTGTGCAATGGTTTTCTCATACCTTTTTGCAGCGCAGTCAAATCAATGTCCGCCGTTATGATGCGCGGCTCTGTGTCGATATCTGGGGCCTGGGCCAGAACTGTGCCCCAGGGGTCCACGATGATTGAGTGTCCGTATGACTGGCGCTTACCCGTGGGCGGGTCATGCACGCCTGTGAGCGCCGCCATGATGACATAGCACTGCGTGTCAATGGCGCGCGCACGCGCCAGCACCTCCCAGTGCGCTGCGCCCGTCTTGACAGTAAAAGCGGAAGGGAAAAGCAGCACCTCAGCACCAAGCGACCGCTGGCGCAGCGCCAGCTCGGGGAACCGAATGTCATAGCAGATCCCTGCCCCAATCTTGCCAATAGGTGAATCGAACGGCGCAAGCACCTCATTTCCAGGCTCAACGCTATTGGATTCCTTAAGGATGGGCCCGTTGCTAATGTCAACGTCAAATAAGTGAATTTTTTGGTAGCGATGAAGTAATTGGCCATCAGGGTCAAACCAAAGTAAGGTATTTTTCAAGCGCTTCTTTTGGCCATTGGTACTGAGTGTGTCGCTGGGCTCGTGTACTCCAATGGATACATGCGGGCGCACGGCGCCGGCGGGCAGCTCACGCAGCGCTGCGCGCACACCGTCCTGGATCGCTGCGGAAGTCTCGACGGGCTGGGCCAGCGCAACACTCTGCTCTGCCGTGCTAGCAATATAGTCTGATGCTTCAGGGAGAAATAGCACTCGAGCTCCTACTGCTGATGCCTGGTGCACCAGCTGCTTGATAATGGCCGCATTGGCGGCGACCGACGATGTTGCACAAAACTGGCCTACTGCTGCTAAAACCATTATGGAAAAATATTTAAATTAAATTTAAAAAAGATATTAAAAGAAAAAGTAATCGGAATATCCTTGTAATGAGAAAGGAAAGGCCGATTGACTGCTGGTCGAGAGCGTTAAAAAGGTTGTGGAAAGTTGGCGATATGAACAACGCCGACGGTGTTTTTCATCTCGATAATAATTATCAGGTATCCAAATTATGACGCCAATTGCACCGTTGATTAAAAAAAAAAACAATAAGCTTTAGAACTTGTGCATTATTTATAATAGTGTATTTATCATGTTTTATTATCTATATATTTAAAGTTTCTCTGCACTGCCAATCTCAGTTCACATGGCATCATTTCCAAATTCTGCCCCTGAACCCTCTGGGTAGGCACTGGATCTTTTTTGATTCGTCGTTGGGGATCAGGCTGGAGTATATATCCTTGAGTTACAACTAACAAGAATGCTATTCAGAGTCAGCCATGGAAATGCTGTTTTGAGATATTGAAAAAGACAAAAAGGCACAAGAAATTTGAAAAAAAAAAAAAAAAAATTAGAAAACCCCAAATATCAACGACATAAGAATCAACTACTTAGTCAACATCCTCTAAGATAGTAATCTAGTGAACCTGCCAGTACTGGTCACACCCTGTCTATGAACTGAGAGTAACCCTGGTGGAGATAGTGAGGATGCCCCAGAACACCGGAAGGCCCTAAAGCAAATGGCAAGACAGATATCAAGCGTTTATGGCAAGCGGAGCCGCGAGGCACTACAAAGAAATCACCAAGGAAGACTCCGTGTTTCTAAATATCAACATAAATGGATTAGTCACTACTGAAGCATTTGGCAATTACCCCCGAGAAGTGCTGAGTCGGATAATATAGTTGATAACCTGACATGAAGATATTGGTGAATATTTCCAGAAAAGAAAGGTCCCCAAAAACGGTTACATCTGCAAGTGCGGTGAATGCAGGGCTATACAGCATATCACCAAGCACTACCAGAGGAAACAATTGAAGAGAGAGGCACTCTGAGAAATCCCGCCAGACCTGGACTTAGTCCAGCTGTTAAACACAACAAAGGGGCACGAGCCAATGAAGGAATACATGTTATGAGAATAGGCGCAGTCAAGAAGGGCAATAAAACCCTGCACAACATCAGGAGTCGAGGACCACAAGGTCCAGCATCACATAATCTATGATCACGAAAAACTGTGCCTGGTCTCAGTCTTGATGAAGGACCTAGGGTGGCGCAGCATGAGCTGGCATGCAATAGACCGAGTTCATGCTACATGAGAACAAAGAAGGCAATCACTGTCCATTAGGGACTTTACTCGAGCCTGCAAGGCTAAAAGAAACAACTGAAGCCGGCAAAAATAAAGTTAGGGCTTGACTAAAGCTTGAGTATTCGATCTGTATTCATTTAAGGCTAGTAAATACCCAATAAGAAAAAGGGAAACAAATGTCTTGTGAGATTAGGCAACGGAAGAGCAACGCTCTACCCGAAATTTGACCCACTCGCCGGGTATTGATGTCCATGAAAAATGAGTTGTTTTATTTTGTTTTTTCTTTTTTTTCTCTTTCACTGTCAGGCAGTCATTCGATGCTATGGTAATGGAATGTGGAAGTTACGGAAGAAAAAATATCATTAGTAGAGGGAGGAGGGAAACCAGAGGTGAGTAACGGTTGGGACCGCAACGTACCAGCGGGGCTGTGAAGAATCTCTATAGAAGGAGTACCAGCTCCGAGATATAACGCTACTGTTGCTGTTGCTATCATTTTAAGCGATTGCGTTCAAAAATTATGTGATGGGGAAAGGCCATCGACGTCACCCGCAATATTACAAGTCAAATCACAATACCCGAAGCTCTTACTAGTGCCCGAGAGAGTAGCTGTATGTGTACATGGTATTCAACGTGCAGACAGGTAGATGAATTTAGCAAAGGAAGCGTTGGTTGATGAAGGACCCGCCAATTGCTCTGAATCAGATCTGTAACAATCATGGCTTAGTAGGTCTGTAACAGGGGCTATCATTGCCAAGAAACAGCACCCATAGTCTATCTTTTTACAGCTTTTTACCGACTTCTAGTATCATTCGTTAAAGCACTGGCCGGTCCTATCGAAAAAGATTACCTTAGGTTTAATATCTACAAAAAAAAAAAAAGATCCCTATGCTATCCTTACGTCATGGGGTCAATCAATAAAATGCGTTTTCCGGAAGAAAATATGCGTTTTGATTGGTGATACCTTCCTTTAAGAGACTCTCTGTTCACGCGGGGGTTTAAGGTTGTACGCAACTTAAAAGCTCCAAGAAGATCTGTGGGATGGTTTCAGCGGCATCGAAGCCATGGGCAGGCAGCTGAATGTGAGAATAGAACAAGACAATACAATGGAACAACCCAAAAACTAAAGTATCATTTGGTCCTTAAAAGGTTGTGATATTTCTTTTTTCGGTCTTTGTTTTCATTATTTGAGATTGATATCTTTTAAATTAAGCATTTCATCGGGGGCTGTGCAAACTCAAGCCGTACCTGACACACAGTATCCAAGCCTTTGCGCAGCCTCGCAAGTCCGCATTTAATTATTTGTTTTTGGTTTCTTCCCGACATTCTCGAATACCCGTTAATGCTTAGCGGTATTTACGGCTACTGTAGCGTAATATTCCAAGTACATCAAAATAAATTTCTATTAATAAACAGTTTACATTACAAAACAATCGAGAGCTAAGGCGACTTAGTCTCGGAGAGCTATTGGGCACTCTTGACTAGTTAGGCCGGCTACTATTGTTGCTGCCGTTACACAGCTCATCAATGATCACTCGGCTGCGTCGATTTTCCTCTAGCAACACAGCCAGCCCTTGGTCTATCGCTTCCCAACAGCCCGCCATAAACACGTCCAGCGCTCGGGCCTCCTCATCATTTGCTGGGCTGCCACCTGCGTAAAAAATACTCGGCCGCGACGCGAGATAGCGCTCTATTGCTTGCTTGTAGTGAGTGCCGAGGCCCTGCATGTTTTGGTGCAAAGATGCTGTGCGGTGCAGCATTGACTGGATCCGGTCGAGCCTGCTGTTTTCCATGCTCAGCGGTGTCGATGCTGCCGTGGTGGTGGTCGTAGTGGTGGTTGTTGTGGTTGTTGTAGTTGGCACAGTCATAGTAGTAGTTGTGGTAGGAGCTTCAGATTGTAGCACCATGGAAAGTGAAACTGTTTCGGGAAGTATGATGCCAGTGCGCTGCCAAGCATCGTGGTTCGCCAGGGTATCGTTGCGTGCATCACACAGAGCCTTGAAGCAGGCGTCCCAGTTAATCCTCTCGTTATCATCACTGGTTCTCTCACTGTCATCTTCACTCTCATCTTCATTATCATCATCGTCATTATCGTTTCCTGGTGAAGACCTGTCACCATTAGGTGCATTGGTGATTCTGCCAGAAGTCATTTCACGGACAAGTTCCTTATACCGCGGCAGCAGTACATCCACGGGTTGCTGAGCCATTGAACTCATGTCACCGCCCGCTGTGGGCGACAACCCTGTCTGTACAATTGACATGGGCGGTGGGAATAAGAAAAAGACAATATCATGATCAAGTGCAAACTGAAGGACCTGGGCAGAAAACAACGCCGGATTAGGCTCCATAAAAATAGCGCGTGTGGCACTCCCCAGAGTCGTCGCCGTCGGTGCAGTATGAGGTTCAAACACATACTCGAGCCAGTCGAGAAACGCGGTGCTGTTGGCACGCGTGTCTGGTGTGCACGTCAGCGAACCGTACTCTGGAGTTTCGTCCGATACAAGGCTTGTATCGCCCTTGACAATCACCATATTTGGTAAAACAGAGCCTGTGCCCGTAATAGCCTCGAGCGACGTCATAAGTAGGTTATTGGATGTCTCACCAAACGCAGCGGCACTGTTGCCTACGCCGCCTAATACAATATTGCTGTTGTTAAGCGTAATGAACTCAGACCGCTTGTAGCAATGCAATTCGGTCTGTTTCCGGTTGGTGGCACTGTCTCTTGTGGAGTGCTTGTAGTATCCCAGCTCAACCAGGTTAAAAACATTTTCTGGGGTAATACCATGTTTTTGAAAGCCCGTGGCCACATCAGTATACCAGGTGTCTAGCAGTCCTGGCGCCTTGGGGTCACGGTTCATTGATTTTGCCATTATCTCGCCGACCAGCTCATGACGCCGGCGGAAACCCGACGTCCATGATATGCCGAGATCTTTAAATCCCACGGGCACGGGCTCGCCGTTCCCAATGAGCTTCTGACGTCGGTAATCATTGACCAAGTTACAGAGAAATGTAGATGTGAGTAGGTTACTAAATGCAGGGAAACGTAGTAGCATGTTTTCAATAAGCTGCTCCTCGGCCGGTGACAGCGCCATTAGCTGAGTATGGAACTCATGGCGCGATGATGCACCCTGGTGCCGCCGGCGCAACGTTTCATGTGAAACCTGAACTTTTTTTGCAGCAGCACGAATGGAAATGGTGCCTGAGTTAACAAGCTCAATACCAGCAGCAATTCGCAGCTCGTAATCAGAGTTGGCAGACGGCTTGCGGGTAAGCTTTTTTGGTTTCTGCGGAACTTGATGTTGCTTCATCATGGGAGCAGATTTTGATCTGGAGCGAGATAAATGAAGTGATGATTGGGGAAAATCTGCATCAGTAGGTGGTGTGGTAATATATGATTCAAAGACCGAATTGTCAATTTGCTGCTGGAGTTGTTGGTGTTGTTGCTGGTGGCTGTGGTCTTCCTCCTTGATCGGCCTGAAAGTATAATTATGTTCCATAAGAAGAAAGTCTGTACTACTACTGTCGGAGAAATCGAAAGAAACTTTGTTGGAAGGAGAGTCTACTGGTGAGCTGGAGAGGTTGATGAGATTTGTGTCGATGTTGCTAATGTAGTCGTTTGAGTTGTTGCTGATGGTGTCGTTTCTGCTGTTGTTACAAGACTCACTAAGTATATTCATGATAGAGACTACACGGAATTGAGGAAAAGAAACGGGATCTTATGAAACTTTTTTTATATTAATGTGAATAAAAGCTCTTGTTTAATTTGGGCTTAGAGTAATGGAAATGACAACAACTCTTGTACTGAAAATCAGTCGGAATTCTTTTTTCTTTCTTTCTAAATCAAAGGCTAGTAAGCTATGTGCGTGATCAGTTAGCCCAACTACAGATGCTAGCTGAATGGCTGAAAGTGTTCTTGTAAAGGGCTGCCGAGTCTTGTATGTTGCAAGGTTGGTGATGCGGATCGAACAAGCTCTTTAGTGAGAAGAGAGAAGAGGAGGGGAAGAGGGTGCGTACAGTAAGAAGAAGTTGATCTGGTATCGAAATGGTGATTAGGAGAATAGAAAAGAGAGAAAATGTAAACAGAGGGAAATCAAAAACCTTTTATATTTTTTGGCGAATTTTGCACAGCCAAGACCAGTATCTTTCATGAGATAAAAATGAAGAGAACTGTTTTGACGATGATATTTTTATGTGGGTTGTAGAGATTTATTTTTGTCCAGGAGTCGCTTTTTTTTTTTTTTTGCATAGAAGTATCATACACGCATATAATTTTTTGGGCAATTTTAAAGTTTATTTGAGTTTTTTTTTTTTTTTCTTTTTTTCTTTACTCAGCTTGCTGGTTGTGCAGCGTTTACTGCCGGCACAGCCCTAAATGCCTGAATTTCCGTGGAAGGTATGAATACATGAGTAAAAAGCAATTATGATTATATCAGTGCTGACTTTGTGGAGTAATCGGAATGCTCTTTTGAGAAATTGCCGAAATGTGCCGAAAACAGGTTTTTTTGTAAACATTCCCCCAAATAGCAGGTTTTATTGTCTGCGGCAATTCTCCTACTACGCCATTGAATTTTTTTTTTTGTAAAAAAAAAAACCTTGCGGTCATCACTATCACTAGCGATAATATCAACCATGCCCATGTGTTAAAGGGAATAGACTCAAGCGTTGAAATGTTATTGGTGGAGTTCTAAAAATAAACTACTACTTGTGATCATAACGGCCATGACATTGAGTTTTAATCCATATAATGATGGTGAAGGATCGTGGCTTAGTAGTATCAACGGTCGGTCCGAGAACACATACCTAAAATGGATAATTGAACGGTGTGTTTTGACGGGCTGTGTGCCGAATTTTGAAATAAAAGCAATATTCTGACTAAGATCATTCACCATGGCTTAGTCACCCGTCAGGGCTTAGCTCACCATAGTGCTGTCACTTTTAAGAATTATGTTCATGAGACACCAAAACGGTCAGCCATGATCTTTTTGATTGTTAATAGCCTACGCCCCTTCCCCCTAAAACTTGAAATTCAGCACAGCAAATAAGTAAGCAACATTCATGGCGCATCGGATATCTCTCCTTTGTTCGGAGGGTTGTCGCAGTCGGAAATGAAGTTTTGTCGTACGATCGGTCTAGATAAGATGGATGTAGCATGGGTCAAACCATGCTTATATTCCGTCAGACCCCCTAGTAATAGTGTTGTCATGTGTTACTAATACTAGGTGATGGACATTGGTAGAGTGTTTGATTTCTCATACAAAAAAATAAAATTACTTGGCACGAACAAAAATGACACGTGTGTGTACGAGTCTCATTTAACGTGCACAAATGGACTTCTCTTCAATTAGGTTCCAAGATTGGAGGTTTATCAATCACACAAATTGGCATTTAGATCAATAATAAATGATAGAAATTATAACAATAGCTAACCAACTGAATTCAATTTTTGTAGTACAAATTATAGTTAAATGGGGGGGGGGGGGGGGGGGGGTTACAAACGTGTAAAAAGAGGTTTAATCAAACACATATATAACGAGGGACTTTTAAACTAGAAGAAAGATTATTGGATACAAATATATATACGATTTAATAAGAGGGCTATTGAGGACTACCAATACACAATACTAAGTACCATAAGTTAGCTACATACAGAAGATCTAGTAAAGAGGTCTTAAATATATGCTTAATGAGTTTATGATTAGAAGAATCCCCGGAAGTACTTCATGGATATTATTTAAAAATTTGGTCAGGGGCACACACTTAGTCAACTTAGGCGGTTAGGTTCCTCGCCTACCGCTGCTAAGAAACGGAAATAGGAAATAGATATCTAGACAGATAAAGTAAATCTAAGCCTTGTCTGAAGGGTTAGGTAATATGAATCTTCTAGACTTGCTGGATAGAGTATAACATAGATGAGGTGTACGCTCATACTTCTATAAGTGCTCTACAGTTAACTTCGAATTTAATATACCATTTTAAAGTGGGATCCCACTTGGATTGAAGAAAACCAAGACATGGAATTTCACTGGATGTAAAGAATCAATAGAATAAGACCAGTGGTGACTGGGCTTGTTAATCTAGTTCCGTTACACTTATATCCATGTTCACTAATCTTTTTTAACCTTCCCTGCCACGGTTCACGGCTAGTTAATGGTACCGATGACCTTACTTGTACTGAAATTAATTGATAGATAGATAGATAGATAATCAATGCTGAAATAAATATAAACAGTAATTTTCAAAACAAAATAAAACAAAAAGATTGAATATGTGCCTACACAAAATATTACAATGATCCTTGAAGATGATTATTGATACCCACAGATTTTGGCATCAAATCGCAAGTATGCTAATTCAAAGTTTGTCCACATATACTAAACCTGAAACTCATTGCTTAAATGGATACTATATCTTATTGTTTATTTGGCACATTTCGATTAAGCCAGCGATTTCTTACCAAATCAAGATATTCCATTTAACATGGGAGGTGTATTCCATTTTTCGTTGTTTCGGTCATTATTTAAGCCCTAATTTGCTGCACTTGAACATTGACAGATAGAAACTCTTGGATCTCCCGGTTCTATCTACTTTCCGTTTACGTATTTCTAATTTTTTTTTAACTTGACCATAGAAGGCATTTTCTTACTAGTATTATCCTACCATGAGCAAATAAAATTGTAACCTACGATTTTAAATCTTATAGCTCCTATATTGACATTCAGAATGGATGGACATGCCTAAAGTTCTTTTTTTCCCTTCACGGCCCGAAATCTCTTAACGGCTGGCTCAAGTTAATGACAAATTAAGAAAGGGCTTCAGCTATACGCATTAAACTTGCGTTTATTTCACTACTTTCTTGACCTTTTTTAGACAACTCAACAGCTTACATTGACAACCTATTTGTAACTCAATGACACGGGGAAATTTTCTTCCATTACTTTTCGAATTTTTTTAAAATTAGAAATTCGCGTCTAGATTCTACATTTCAGAAACTTCTACTCAGTGTGTACAGTTAATATCGTACAGGGCACGCGAGGACGCATATTTGATTTAAAAGTGGTAATTAATAGTAAATATTAATAACTGCTAACTTGAGGCTCTATAAATTACAAAATGTTGACTTCTCTCAAGTTTTAGTGTCACAAGTTGTATGTCCCAGTCTCCGTGCTGTTAAATGTTAATAGCGTTCTCCGATACTAAAGTATCGTAATCAGCTGTTGTTATATCTTTAATACTGAATACTACTTTACATTTACCTTGTCATGATGTATTTGTCAAAGTGTTTTGTAGGCCCAAAAATGCACTCAATACACAACCGATGTAGTTATACAAAAATAGTAATTGATGGAATAAGATAAGAGCAAATATTTGATTAGAAATTTCTATTTCGAAGCAAGAAATAGCAGAGCGATATAAAAATTCCGAAATCTCTTTGGGAGTCTCGAGTTGAGCACCATTTTGAATGAACATGTGAATTAAGTCACATAAATGAGACTTGATGTAGGATTAACAAACACACATAAAGGCCAAATCAAATTAAGCCTCCCATAATGTAATACATAAGAAAAAAAGCAATAAACAACCAAAAAGATAAAACGATTCAAAGGTTGTGAACCCTCGGAAGTTTTATGAAATTTGAAAGTAAATAGGTCCGCTACCTTGAGTTCGGCGCAGAAACTATCTGAACGGAGATATTTACCCTGTTTTGGTGCCCTAAATTGATACCAAGTTAGGGCGGTGGGAGTCCATACCGAAACCCTCATTGAATTTCCGAAGGTGGAAAACCCAAAAACCGAACAGGAATCCTCCCAATATATTTTATTTTTTCCTGACTTTTTTTCTTTTTCTTCTTTTCCTCTTTTTTTTTTTAAAGTCACCTCCATTAGCACTCGTCTATGGACCCATACACACAAGAATCCATGATCTTGGGCCACATCTCGCCATCATGAAACTTGTTTTCATGCTGACGAGAGACCGGCTGAAGATCATATTTAGTCACGTCTCTTAGATTCTGCTCTGATGATCCCTCTTTGTCAGAGAAGTTTTCCAAGTCTGCCTACCCCAGTCACAGCTCTCTGAAAACCATGCGAGAGATCTCTCCAACCATTGTCTTTTTTTCTCTTCTGATAAAAAGGTAGCGGTGACATGAGAAGAACAAATTTAAGTATAACTCTTCTTAATAAATCAACTTATTTTCAATTCGCGACTACTTTTCTGCACTAAATGTTGATCCAGTTCATGCTATAAGCGCTAGAACAAAATTTGGTGTAAGATCTGATCAGTCTTTTTTTTTTTTTTTTTGTCTGGTTCGTTTTTTTTTTCATGGCCCAACTGCTGGTTCGCTTTTTTTCATCTTTTTTTTGATGCGCCTGGGCCGTGTGTCTGGCGCTTCTGTCTCGTTTATTACAGGGTTAGGCCAAATTGGGAGTTTGGTGCTTGTCCGAAAATCTGTTAGTCCCAACCCCAATTGCAACATAAAATTTTTTTGGGATTGAAAAATTTCCTTCCCATCTCGAAAACTTTCTGTGTTCTTCCTTGGCTTTCAACAACACCAGAACCTGCCCCCTCTTCGTGACTTGTTTCCGCCAATACACTTATTTAGATATGTTGGAGAGTACAGGCGTGGCTTTTGAGAAACAGGATCTGGCCAAGCCAGAAAATCAAACCTTCACGCCCACATCAGCTTCTTCAGACGACTCGCTCGACTCGCTTTTCGGATCAGACATGGATATTGATGAAGACCCGAATGATATTAATGCCATTCAACCGCTTGATCTCAAAGATCTTCCACTGGCGAATTCACATATTATGGCTGAGTTTGATCTCGATGCTCTTTTTGAGGAGAACGATCAAGACAAGCCTAGCACGTCATCATCGTCACAGCGCGACGACCATCAGTCTACACCACCAGACTTCTTTTCATTGCATCTGCCTCAACTGCCGTCCACACCGCAAGATCTCACGCCGCCAGGTGATTGTGATCTTCATACATTGCTTTTGGCTGATATGAAGAAACGGTCATTAGAAGACGGACGAGATACTACAGAGCAACATAAAAAATCTAAATACACATCGTCGCCAAAAGAGTCGCAGTTCCATTTTCCCCAAGCACCGGCTACGCTGACTCCCCCGTTGGAGACGCTTACACCAGACTCATCAACAGTCCCATCGCCGTCAGCATCATCACTAGACATTTCGCTGTCTATTATGAACACTACTAAGTCTCTTTCTCTTGCACAAATTAACAGGGCAATAAACAATGTGAAGAGCCGCATGGTATCTTCTCATGAACTTGTCACATCATACAAGGATCTCAAGCAAAAGTCAGCTTCGTGTAACGCCCAGATGCAAACTTGCAGTGCTGACCTCAAGAACGCTAACAAATGGCGATTTATCCTTGCCGACGAAAACGCACGGCTGCGGTCCAAAATCACGCTTATCACAAAGGAGAAAGAGCAACTTAAATCTGTGATAAAGAAGCTTCATAGCGACACAAATGGTCTGCGGAAGAATGAAATTTTACGAAACGAGATTGTCGAAAAAAACGTGGAGATTGCGCGTTTGCGAAAGCGCTGCGGCGAGATCTGATTACGAGCTCCGGGGAATCTTTTCTCCGGTAATGGTTATTGCATTGTTTATATTATTTATATGTAAAAAAAAAAAAATTTAATGGCATGGTTTTCATAAATACATCTGGTATTGAATTGTATATCGTTTTAAAGCCTGGGTCTGGAGGTACCGGGATTATAAGCTATGATGGGCTAGGGTTTATATTGGAATCAAAATTTTCAACCAAACCTCTTCAACCCAAAGTGACTTCTGATTTGCCTAAACGTACCCCATATATTGACACCATTTCGTCACAGCTCGTTAGATCTACTCGCTCCAACGACACCCTGACACCCCCCTCCACCAAGGACAATGAGCACAGAGAAAGCTCCCGAACCTTCCAAGACGGAGGTTCCTCCTCCTCGTAAGCCTGGATACACCAACCCTGCGTTGCAGGCAATGGGTATCCCTAGGCTCCGCATCCCGTCGCGCAACTGGCTCATCTTTTGGGGCGTGGTTGGCGGCTTGTCCGGCATGTACTGGTATGATCGTTCAGAACGTCAAAAGCGCCGCCAGTACTGGAAGGACCAGGTTTCGCACATTGCTCAGGCGCCACTTGGTGCCCTCGAGCTGCCCCGCAAGGTCACCGTCTACCTCGCACCCCCGCCGTCCGACTATCTCGATATTACGCTCACGCACTTTAGACAGTACATCAAGCCGATCCTCGTTGCGGCTGCCGTTGACTACGAAGTTAAGACAGAAAGCAAGCAAGGTGAGATCCGCAACCTTGTCGCCGAGGAGATTAGAAACAAGCGTCGCAAGAGCCTTGGCCTCCCCACATCCGAGGCTGACCCTGAAACGCGAAAGGATGTACTTGATAAACAGATTGAACAGAATTTGAATAGAGATCAGACTGGCGGTATTATTATCATTGGTAGAGGTGCTTACAAGGAGTATCTTAATGGTGTTCAGGAAGGCTGGTTGGGTCCTTTGGAGGATCCCAACCCTGCCCCCGTTGCTGAGAAGGCGCAAGAGAAGGAGATCTCTGCTCCTGCTGATAAGACCGTTGAGAGCCTCGATGATATTACTAGCTCTTCTGCTGAACCTATTGTTGCTGATACTTTTGTTGCTGATAACGTTGCCACTTCTACTGAATCTGATGCTGCTGCTTTTGATATTGCTGCTGAACCTACTACCGCTGAACCCACTACTGCTGAACCCACTACTGCTGAACCCACTGCTACTGAGCCCATTCCTGCCGAGACTACTCCTGCTTCATCTAACGATGATCCCACTGCCTTCCCCGACAGAAAGGAGGATGAAGCAGAAGTTCTTGGTTTTGAGCCTGATCGCACTCCTCAGGAAGAGGAGGAAGCCAAGAAGAGGGCCGAAAAGCCACCAGTGCCCAAGCCTTACATTGTTGGGCTTGACAAGGGCGTCAGTGCCTGGAGCAACGAGACCGCAACTCCCAATGAGTTTGCGCTTGCTTCTGAGGAAGAGGTCAGCCAGCCCATTGGCGTCATGACCCACCGCCACATTTTGGGCTTCCTGAACATGCCCATCCGGGTGTACCGCTTCTTTACCAGAAGACGCCTTGCTGATGAACTGGGTCGTTCCACCGCTGCTGTTATCTTTGCGGCAACGCGCCCCTTTGATAAAGCTACCGACCCTTCGCTTCTTATCGAGGAAGAGCAAGAGGACTGGCCCTCCAAGTGGAAGCAGAAGTGTGTTGAGAAGAACTCTGAATGGATGTGGGAGTTTGGTGTTGATGAGCGTGTTGCCGATAAGCTGCGGGTATACACCCTTGATGAGGCCAACTTAAAGTCGAATACCAACGTGGAAAAGAAGGAGGAGTAATTCCTGAATATTTTTGTATATAGTACTTGAAATTAAAAAAAGAAAAATATGAAAAAAAATAGGTTATTTTTGTTTTTGTAATTTAGCTATGCCATTTTTTTTTTCTTCTCAAGAGTATTACTGTTGCTGATGCTGCTGATGCTGCTGAATGTCGGCAATCCATTTCGAATGCGCCTTAATGACATTAGGCACGATAATAGATTCAATCTCGACGCCTTGCTTTTCCTGCTCTTCCGTGATACTATATTCCTTTGCTTCATTCTTGGTCACAAAAAGAACGGTACGTTTGCGTGTTTGTAGCAGGTTACCAATAACAAGCTGGTGCGAGTACCGTTCAAGTGCCCCGCGAGCCTTACCTATCAGTAAGTTCTCATCCGTTTCGAGCTTGAATGAAACAATCATGGCACGTGGCGCCCAGTTCTCAACTAACCGCTTTAGAAATTTGGGCACCGGGTCCAAGTCTAGCACCAAGCTGTTGCCGCCGCTGCCCGATTGGATCTTGTGTTCAGAAATCTTGGATCGAGGAAGAAAAAAGTCTGAGACCGCAGCAGCAAGGTAAAAAAGAGCCCGGGCGCCGGCGCCAACCTCAAGCTCATGTGAAATCAGCTTGAGGGTAAAGAGGTACTGGTTTACTGTAGTAAAGGGCACGAAGAGAATCAGGTTTTCATCCATTGCTTTACGGTACTGTTGGTACACAACTTTCATTTCTTGTTGGTAAGCAGCATCAATCACAACTTGGCCGTTATCATCGATCGCAAGATAGTCCAAAAAGCAGTTTGTAGTATGCGAGTAGTGACGCGAATATGGCAGCAGTGAGAACTGACGATGGAGAAAAACAACGGCATAGCCATTGGCCACAAACTCCTCGGCCGAAGTAGCACCGCGTGTACCGGCTGAAAAGTTGTCAATGAACCGCACAGTGTTATTTTCCAGTGGGACGGTGGTGCCGCCGCTTGTTACCAAAACGATGCGTCTGGGGTCCGGGCGGTCGGTGTGGAAGCGGATGAATTCGCGTAGTTTCTCACGCACCTCGGGCAGGTATGGGGGCTCATGGTTGGTTTCAAAGTACGTTTGCTCCTCGAGTACCTCGGCTGGAACGGGCTCTGGCACCGTGCGATCAATTGCCGATGTGGTTGCTGGCGCATACGTAGGGATGCGCTCGAGTGATGACGCGCGCGAGTGGGTCGGTCGAGGGATACTAGGCAAAGGTGTCATTGCTTACTGTATTTGTAGCTTCCGTTAATTGCGTTAAATGTAGTGTTGGTATATAAAGGGAAAAAGAGTAATAAGAGAAAAGTTAGAAAAGTGAGCCAATTGACAAAACCTCCTTATTTTTATTACGTTGAAAAGAAAAGAAAAAAAAGGTAATTGCAAATTAAGAACAGCTAAAGCCAATTAGAAAATTTATATTGAACTCTAGGGCGGGTTTTACCCCAGTAAAATTTGACTCAAAAGATACAAGAGTACGAAATTATTGACATCACATGGCTAAAGACAAACTTTAAAAGGGTCGAGAGTTGCTGAGTTTATATGCCTTTTGCATACGTCTAAACTTGAGCCTTTGGACTTGTGAAAACAGCACCAAACAATGTGAGTTACAAGTTGATTCCAAGATAAGTAGAGGACAAAAGCAAGGGACCTCTAAAACTCTCTAACAACAACAGATACGTAATTGAGAAAGAAAAGAAACAAAATCTGATGTTACGTCTTATATCACTGTTGGTTGGTTGGTTTTAGATAGAAAATCAGTTTATTATCCTTACATCAAATAGTTACAAATAAAATTATATAACGAAATAACATACAAAAAAGATATGAGATTTCAAAGACATTTGTCTCTATTTCCCATGTGCTAAGGGAAATCTAAGATGCATAACACCCAGTGGACCAATACCAGAGATTGACACTCAGTAAAACCCTAACAAGCTGCTTAATCAAACGAACCATCAGCAAAGAAGTTGCGGTAATGAATCTAAAAACTTGACTACCGCACCAAGGCCCTTCTTGGTATCAAAAAGAATCTTGGGATCAAGTTCCAGGGAAACGTTCCTCAACAAGTCTCTCTCTGCAGGATGCAGAGGACACTCCTTGAGGACGTGCTCGACTGTTTCCAGCTGACCACACTCGCAATTATGATCTTGCTCATCTATGCCTCTAGTCCGGAAATACTTTCCCAGGACACCATGGCCTGTGCAAAATTGGAAAAACTTGCTAAATGTATGACGAGACACGCTACTCATGAAAGATTTCAGTGGATTAGGGTACTTTCCTCCATACAACTCTCTCTTGACGATAGAGTAGTAGTGGCTGGTTTCACCTGGTGTGTCATAATCTGATTGCCATTCGTTACCAAACATTCGATGGTAGATAGATAGATAGATAATCAGTTTATTGTCCTTACATCAAATAGTTACATACAAAATTACAAAACAGAATGACATACAAAGAAGACATGAAATTTCAAAAACATTTGTCTCTATGAGACTGGCAAAGTAGCGGTGTCAGCGCGCGTAATAGGTTCAGATGTTCGATGGCGCCGAATTCCCCATGAAAGTATCCATGTGCTAAGGGAAACCTGAGATACATAACACCCAGTAGCTCAATACCAGAGATTGACACCCAGTAGATAGATAGATAGATAATCAGTTTATTGTCCTTACATCAAATAGTTACATACAAAATTACAAAACAGAATGACATACAAAGAAGACATGAAATTTCAAAAACAGTTGTCTCTATGAGACTGGCAAAGTAGCGGTGTCAGCGCGCGCAATGAGTTCAGACGTTCGATGGCGCCGAATTTTCCATGAAAGTATCCATGTGCTAAACTTCTTTTACCATAACAAAAAGTACTTTTTTAATTAGATCTAATGAAACCTATTAAACTAATTGCTGTGGTTAATGCTATTTTATTTTACTATCTTTCGATATCTGGTGATTTTAACGCCAATTGAAGACTTATGACATATAACTTGGCCTATATATTTTTACGTAACTTAAAACTTTTAATTATATTGACTGGGACCTAAATAATTGATGTTCAGAAATAACGGGCGTCTGGTGTAGTTGGTTATCACACTCGCTTAGCATGTGAGAGGTCCCCGGTTCAATTCCGGTGTCGTCCAATTTTTTTGGTTTGTGAGTTAAAATCTTTTTTTAAGAAATAACTATCTGTTAGACAAGCGCCATCGAACGTCTGAACTCATAATGCGCGCTGACACTGCTACTTTGACAGTCTCATAGAGACAAATACCTTGGAAATCACATGTCTTCTTTGTATGTCATTTTGTTATATAATTTATTTGTAACCATTTGATGTAAGGACAATAAACTGATTTTCTATCTATCTATCTGTTAGACAAACACGCCTGTAGGCAAAAATTCATTTTACTTCACATAGGCTCTTAGTATAGGATATAAGGTGAATGATCATAAGTAGTATAAACTGCAGTACAAGAAGTATAGTAAATTCCAAAGTCACTCCCACAAGTGTCTACCTTTACACCTAGTCAATCCTCTTGATTTTTAAAAAATTATATCCTATATTGGTTCTACACTTTCCTGTTTTACCACAAAACATAACAATATGTATAATTTCTTCCTCAAATACCATCCATTATAAACCTTGTTATAAGATATTTACTTTCATATCTTTTTAGAAATGATTTCCAAAATTACTACAATTCTCGTGTTAACAAAAGTTTCCTTAATCTCAGTATTATATGTTTATACATTACCTGTGCTCAACATCTCTCTAGTCTTAAGTTGGCATCAATAATTTCCAATAAATATTTTTTAACTATCTATATGAATTACAGGAATCTTTTCCCCCATAAGCCCATTTTATCTAGCAGAGAAACTATAAACAAAAAAGTTTACCTACAAATTTTGCCTACATTTTTATAAGCCAGTCTCCAATGTGATCAAGAAGAATATGGTAGAGAAGCGTAAGTAACACTTGTTTAATGAGTGCCAGTGTAGGGGTTTCTATGTTCTGTAAGGATATAATCAACATAATATAATATTAGAATATCAAGTTTCGGTACACAATTACTATGCGTAATAACTTACTGTGTACATCAGATATCCAGAGCCTCATCAGAGTCAAAACCAGCCAACTGGTTAAAAGAACGATGACTCAATCCCCAATATGACTTGGTCCAACAACAATTCGATGAGCTTTTGCCATAGAGAATTAATTCTTCTAGGTCAGCTTTATTCCTGTGAGGAAGACTTGTTTTGGTTTTACTCCCCCGGTTTTGCAACTGGTTTTGCGACTACCGATTTGCATCTTTATACATATTCTCTGAGCTGTGTAGTAAATTTTTCAGGGGATGAGTGATGGGATATGTTTTATATTGACTAATTATTTGGCGTGTTAAAATTTAAAGGTTGTGTTATTTTAATGGATTTATTTGCGATGTATTGGGTGCAAAATTAGTAAATAAAAGCTATAAAAAGAAAACTAACAGCACTTATTAATAAGATTCTTTGATAATTTGCAACATTTATTGCTTTTATTTAATTTTAAATTGGTCAGGGTTTGAAGTTAAATTAAACCTAGTAACTAGTTCTAGTTAAACAAAATGATGACTTCTGAATAAACCGCTTAACCTGCTAATCAAATTGCTGACTCTTGAACAAACGGCCTCAAAATACGGATTACTACTCAATAAATCTTCTAAACTTTTAAACCTGACCAACCAGCCATTTGAAAAAGTTGAACTGCGCTGCTGAAATGCTTAAAAACCCCAGAAGTAGTGATCAAACAGTATAAAAAGTTCAGTTGCACTGTTTTATAATATGGAGTTAACCATCATTATACGTATTTCTTATAAGTCTGTAGACCGTGTAAAGTATGTAATTGAGATGAAGAATAGATAAAGTTAAATAGAAAAATTATAAAAAACAAGAAACAGTAAAGATATTTAAAAGTTTATGATGCCCTGTTATTCTATTAAACAGAGAATATTATATGTTCAAATCCATATTGTATTAGTACGATATGAGCTAGAATATTACTTCCATTGGGAAATCTTCATCTAAAACTGGTGGTACATCCGAGATTCCAACACACACTAATTCATGTAGTGACAGATAGATAATCAGTTTGTTGTCCTTACATCAAATAGATAAACAATCAGCTTTTTATCCTTACATCAAATGGTTACAAATAAATTATATAACAACTGACATACAAAGAAGACATGAGTTTCAAAAGTGAGATACTGTTTGGTGTTGAAACTTTGCACAATTCTAATATACAAAGTTAAAAAATATTACAATATTTCTCCTGAATGTCATTTTTAACAGAAGCCAGTGGGCCGTTTGTTATTGTTCACCAAATTGGTGAAAATAAAAAAATGGACGACACCGGAATTGAACCGGGGACCTCTCACATGCTAAGCGAGTGTGATAACCAACTACACCAGACGCCCGTAATTTCTAAAAATACAAAATAAAGAGAATATATAAATTAGTACAAACAGTTAGCTAAGTTGTAAAAGATTGCTCAAAAATTGCATGAATGATGGTAATATACTCACATTATTATTACAATTTAAAATTTATAAATTAAACATTATGTGTCTTATCTTATTTGCTGTTAGAGAGAGTTTAGATTTCAGCTTTGACAAAAAAAAAAGACACAAAACAACCACACAGTCCATGTCTTCTTTGTATGTCATTTTATTTTGTAATTTGTTTTGCAACTATTTGATATAAAGAGAATAAACAGATATTCTATTCTATTCAATAAAATGACAGCCCGGGAACAGGAGCTCTACGTCTTCAACAAGCAGTCAAAAGATAAAATTTTTTTGGCAGCAGCACGTGATCACATCACGCAGGTTGGGACCAAGTTGGTGAAGGTAGAGAAGCGTGCTGAAGAGGCTTACAGGCTTATCAAAGACATTGACAATATCCTGAAAAAGTCCAATAAGTAACAGAGATTTTTCTGAGGGTAGATTAAATCTGTCTAAAATGAGATTGGGTACGAGATTTCAAGAACAGTTTGTTGAAGTTAAATACAGTGAGAAACAAATCAAACTAGCCATTTGGAAAGTGGAAGAACTCAAATCGAAGCTAGAAGCGCGACTAGTTTCGCTAAGACAATGGAAAACCCCTAGAAGATTCAAGGATCCCCAAATTAGAGACTAAGAATTAACCATATCAGAGTATCTCAGGTTTCCCTTAGCACATGGATACTTTCATGGAAAATTCGGCGCCATCGAACGTCTGAACCTATTACGCGCGCTGACACCGCTACTTTGCCAGTCTCATAGAGACAAATGTTTTTAAAACTTCATGTCTTCTTTGTATGTCATTTTGTTTTGTAATTTTGTATGTAACCATTTGATGTAAGAACAATAAACTGATTATCTATCTATCTATCTAACCATATCAGAGCTGAACAAGATAAAAGAAGTCAAAAAAAGAGCCTGGAGAGTATCGCGTATTTATAAAGATTCCTGATACGGAAGCACAAGAAGTTAGCAGACTGGGTACTAAAATCGATGGGATTCATGGTAAGGGGACAGTCAAATTCGGTATTAGAACTAGATCTGGACATACCAAATTCTCTATTACAAAGAAGTAAGTTGCAGATACAGATGAAACGTGGATTCAGGACATCGAACTGAGTTACACCATTCTTAGAACAAAAGACTGGCGCAAATAAATAATGCATCGTGTTTCAGAAAGGTGGACAGTTGAGAACCTCAGAAAGGGAATCAAAGAAAACAACAGCGTCGAATTAAAGTTAGAACCTATGTTGATGAAGGAACATCCAAACAGTAACACTTTGTTGCAGTGCTTCGGAAGAGCGGAACACTATCTCAAGTGTGACCGAGGTGTACTACTGCAGTATAAGTAATTTGAATGAGGAGTTACTACAGAAGATTGGACGAAGAAATCAAGACACACAAGCTGAAAAAGGCTAAGGGTGGCACCAAAAAGTCAGAGGCTGACTATACAACTGAGGCTGGAAAGCCAGAGTCATTATTGACTTCTAGAAATCTACAGACGAAGGTCTCAACCACATTACTTTCAAGTCTTTTTTTTTTTTTTTTTTTTTTTTTTTTTTTTTTTTAACTGAAAGGGATGCTTTTATTAGGAGGTCTTTGGCTGATGGTCATTTAGAACGAGAATTCTCAGCAATCCGGGCAATAGGAAGGTGAAGTGAATAATTAAAGTGAAAGCTTGTGAAACAAAAGTTCCTTAGAACATAGGTTTTTATGATCTAAATTGCTTTTTTTTATTTATTATTATTCTAGATATGCTTGCAATTTATTTTATTTAATAGTTTTTACTATAATCCAATTGGCTGAGCAACAATATATTATCATTATCATTATTATTAATTATCATAAATTTTGAATCCTTAAGCAATGATCGAAGCAAGAAAATGGTTTTAAAATTTTTTATATACTACATGACGTTTAAGAATGTGAACACAGTAACTTCAAAACTATACAGGAAATCTTCATCGAGTAGACCTTAAAAAAAAATTCCTTTAACACTATTCATGGAGAGTTCGGCGCCATTAAACGTCTAAAATTCTAATACGCGCTGACATTGTTGCCTTGCCAGTCCCATAGAGACAAATATTTTCAGAGTTAATGTCTTTATGCCATTATGTTTCATAGTTTAGTTTTTAACTATTTAATGTAAGGACAGTAAACTGATTGTCTATCTATTCATTTTTACTTTTGCTTGTGATTTGCTCTGTTTGATAATTTTTTACTGTCGCAAGCTGACTGGGCAGATATTTTTTATTAGGTTTTCCCTTGAAACTAAAGCCCAAGTCTCAAAGCTTTTACTGAATATTTACAGAACCCAACACAACCGAGCAGCTGAGAAATGAAAGGTCCTCAATATATTCAAAGGGACCAAATGGTTTTCAACTTTGCATATCACTGCGACAACGAGCATTTTATAGGATGTGATGGGCCCAGTTAAACACGTCTCGAAGGATTACTCTTTATATTACACAAGACCACGACAACGTAAGGGAAGAAACTTTTTCCAAACCTTTATCTTTAAGTTTTCCTTGATACTGTGGGTCCTGAAACTTTAAGCCCAGGCTGTAGCTTATTTTACTTTACCCTTGCGTGTCTTTAATTTACTTGCTTCAGGGAAATTGCTGAGGTTATTGTATTGCTTGTTACTAATAGACATTGATTTGCTCGGTGTTTTTATACCCACGATTTCTCAGGATCCATGACACATGGCCATTCGAAATTTCACGTCACCGAAATCTTGGCACCCATCGCAAGCTTTGACAATGGATTCTATTCATGGCTCCTGTTAACATGAGAACCATGAAGTTTTTCTTGAGCAACTGAGTAAGGAGGACCGAATATTGCTCATTTATTAGCTCATTTAACCCTAGAATTAGGGTTCTTATCGTGGTTATCATGATAATAAAACTTTCCAAGCTACTTGACAATATCATATCATGATTGGCATCAATGGTGAAAGAAAATTAACAAAAAAAAAGAAAAAAAAAAAAAAAACCGCTGGTGAAATTTTTAGAGTTGTTATTTATACTCATTGTCTTTATTGTTACACAGAGTACTGATAATTTCTTTGGCTTTGGACTTGCGAAAAAGCCAAGCCAAGAGTCGCAGAGGCTTTGCAGAGATGGGATGATATTGCACTACGATAAATACAATAGCCCATGTGAACGCCTGCTAGCCGATATGTTCAAGTGAAATTTATGTATATATTATACTTTGTATTGGATTAACACCCGAGAAGTCGGCTCTCGATTGCGAATACTAACGAAATTTTTTATTTTTTTCCAGAAAAAGAGTCGGCACAAATACGGAAATACTTTTTCAATTTTAATTAGAAAATTTCATTTATTTTTATTTTGAAAATTCTTTTTGTTACTTGCAGAAAGAGCTACCACCCATTTACAGTCCCGCACTACCAAACTAGGCCTTGTGCGTTGCGCCAACTTATTAGGTAGCCACAGCAGTTAAGGACTACAAGTGGGAGAAGACACTCAGCGGGAATTCACAAGATGGGATTATGCCGAACCGAGGTTGCACAAAACCTTTGAAGACCACTGAGCCCAAGTATCGGGGCCAGATAAATGGATAGATCGATAGAGAGATGGTTAGTTTGTTGTCCTTACGTTAAATAGTCTGGGGTCTGATCAATAAAAAAAGTAACCTTTTTGGGCACCGGTTTTGTAAAAGATAACTAAAGTTATGTCGTTTCTTGTAGGCATTGTTCTTATATTGAAGCACTCATTGGCAGTATGGGAGTGCCATTAGAACCTCCTAATTGCTAATTTTCCAGAAAAGTGTGGGTTTATAAAACATAGTAATAACTAGATCTCGTTTCTTACTGACAAGAATTTCCTGACAGCGCAGTTGCTGATTTCGTTAGATAAGGTCGAGAGATACGATATGAAAAGCTATTTCTAGTTGACCTTTACTGATGCGATGTTACGAGCCTTGCGGATTGGCCAAAAGAGAGGGGGCTGCGCATTCGAGGCACATATGCATTTACGCACAATATTAGTGTTAATCAAGTAAGTCTCGACAAAAGGCTTATTGTCTACTTCTCGCGAAAACTGCCTTTATCTTACGTGTCACGTCTGGAGTATTTTTACCACCTCCTCTTGTTTCATTGTTTACTGTCAATTTCTTGCGCTCAGCAGCTCTTACTGGTCAATCTACACGTGTAAGCATGGTAATCAATCATCGAAAATCACACTGCTAGTAGCCAACTGACGCTGATCGGTAGGCGGCATTTCAGTAGTTGCCCAATACCAGCACCATCTGCCAAACCCTGACGGCTTGGAAACCCGAACGGGATTTGTCAGTAATAATCCATAATTTGCTGTTGCGTCGCATAACACCAGAAAAAAAAATTTTTTTGTGTTTGAAATCCGACAAAAGTCGTAGGCATTGGTCGGTGCACGCCGAAGATTTAAATATTATCACATTCCAGAGTAGGCACCCAAACTATGTGACATTGCATGTCGCGTGAATGGATATTGCCTGGCCTACATTGGCTTCTCGGAGGTGTCGTATTTTACCGAAAATGTGCAATGCATCCCACAAAAAAGAATTGTCTGGACTGGACTCTATGTGTTGTGTTCTGATTTTTTATTATGTGCATGTTTGGCGGACAAATTACCAGAGGTTTTTGACTACAATTTTGCCAAAAGTCTTTTCTGCCGTCAGCTGCTTTTGGAGCTTACAGGTGGAACCTTTGAAGACGATACGCAAGTACCAGGATTTGGCCATGACCGTGCTTTTTGTAGTCTCTTGAAATAGACCCGGCCGAGGTACCTGTACAGACACGGTAGTTAGTAAGCTATAGCTGGTCTAAATTGTTCGCGAGACAATGTAGCAACTGTCAGAAATGAAAGATACTTGACCCTCGTAACGCATAATTGGATCGTAGTCAAAATGGGATAGAGTCTTTAATATGCATACACACTGGCCAGCAGAGTTGGTCTACACCTTCCAGTTTAATCGCCACTAATCCCAGCTGGTTGCAATCACCAACTTTTCTCTCCACTGGCCCGCAAACCAACCTTTTCTCAGCGTTCTCACTGTCCTAAACAGACATTGGCAAGGGATGCAATTTGTTCAATAGCTCCTTTTATGAGGGTCCCTACCATGCATTTGTTAAAAAAATTTTAACAATTCGGGAATCCGCGACCCTTTTTTTTTGATGTTTTCATGTAGTCTGTAGGTATCTGCTAGGTACTTACAGCACATACGATTGGGTCCTTATGCTTAAGGCTAAGTTATCCATAGTTATAATTATGCTTTATTTCTTTTTAAAGTAGACGAGAAACCAGCGAGACATTGCTGAACATACCAGCTGGCTGGTAATTATGATATAGCAGTCGTGGCGGACCAGAGCTATTCACCAGCCTGACTCCAAGTTTGCTATTGTCTATTGGGCTGCTGATAGACGGTGCTGGCGACCGTAAGGGTCCGGACACCATGGCTTAAACCCTGCTAAGAGCACTGTCGTCTTTGGTTTCAGGAGAGTATTTTCTTTAATCTCTGCTGCTGCGTCTATAGACGCCTGTTTGTCTATTGCAGTGTAACAGGGGGAAAAAAAAAGAAAGAAAGAAAAAAAAAAAAAAAAACCAGAAACGACAGTTAGTGGTGTATAATAATTTTATTATTATATTAGTGGTATACCAAAATTTCTCTTTTTTTTTGAACCCTTTTTTTTTCCATCTTATTTCGTTCTTTTTTCTCTTCCTCCTCTTCTCCTCTTCGTCTTTTCTTCCTCCTGTTTTCTTCTTTTCTTTCAGTTTACTTAGTTCTTCTTATTCTCCTTTTCACCTGTGCTTTTCACATCATAGGTACCCTTTCTCTTCGTTTTGCCTTTCGGTGCTACTGAAGATCAACTAGATTTACTAATCATCACCAACTCTATCAACGCACCACCATGTCTAGCAGAGAGCTCTCGACGAGCCCACACGTCCAGTCCGTGCTCACAGCCGCATATGATCCTCACTCGGGCCAGCCAACCATCATTGCTCAGTACCCAGAGCCCATAGTGGCCGACCTGCCGCTGCTTGCCAGTCTCATGCTCCCCGCCCAGCCCAAACAGCAGGACTGGACCACTTTTTTCCTCTACCAGGCCAACGCCATCTCTGGAGGTAACACCCCCAATAACCTTGCCAACATGAGTAAACTCGAATATAACATTCGCAGCGAGTACAAGAAAAGTACCTCGACACGACTGCATGTGCTGACACTCTACAACCGCGATCGCGCTATCAGCATAATCACCCATCACTCCTTCTTTCATATTTTTAAGCCACTTCTGGTGCTGGGTCTGGCCGAAGCCAACCCCCAGGACGCGCTCATCCGCGTGTACGAGGCCGCCAACTCCCTTGATTTGACACGACTACCACATCTCAACTACTTTGAACGGGCTGTGCTTATTGATTCGGAAAAACTCCATCTGTTTGAGGAAAAGTTCCGTGATGGCGACCTTGACGCCGAGCACCGCGATAGCGTCGTGAGCAACGCAACAACCCTGGCCATGTCCGACCGTAAAAATAGTGTGGCAACCGTGGGAACGATAGAGTCGCAGGATAGCGGTTTTGGCCGGCCCTCTTACTTTATTGATCTTAAGCGGACGGGATCTACTGCGCCCCAGCAAAGCAGCAGCAGTGCCGCCAGCACCAATAATAGCACCAATAATCTTGTCCGCGACACCCACTTTTTTGAGACCAAATTCACATACAACAATAGCCTCAAAGTGCCGCTGCGCATTCCTGTTGACCACCACCCCGAGATTGTCAGCGACTTTTCGATTATCAACTTGGTTTCAGCGATGCTGCAGATCACACATCCATGTGAGACCCAGCACCCAGAACTCACCACATACGGTGCGTACACACCGGCTCTCCTGATATTAATCAATGGCCTTATTACGCAAAAACGTATTCTATTTTTAGGGTCGCCTGAGGATACCGGCATTATCTGCGACCGCGTGCTAGCAGCGTGCGGTCTTGGCTCTGGCAACGGTCTCCTGCGCAATTTTGTTGCCCATGCGTACCCCTATGTGCCGGCGCTTTCTGATGCTGATGAAGATATCATTAACTCCCCCGGTGGCTATATTGCCGGCACCTCGGCGGAGAATGCAGCTCGCCTTGAGACCAACCCCTCGTGGTGGGATATTTTGATCAACCTTGAGACGGGCACTCTTAAGATCTCAAGTGCCACAGGTGTGCAGGGTCCGTCTCTTACGCAGGATAAGCTTGCTGCTGCGGCACAGCAATCTTTGCTCGGTTCCATGAACCCCGAAGACGTTGCGTTCTTGGCTGACCTGCGCGTGATGATCTCGGATCATTTTGCCGAGCCCTCAGTCCGCACCCGCTGTCGGTTGTATATCAAGCGGTTTGTGCGTATCGCCACGAATTATGAAGATTTCAAGCATGGCCGCACCCAACTTTGGTCTAACCCGGAGTGTGATTTTGGCTATGGTTACACGTGGGTAAGCGACACCCAGCGTATTTTTGACTTGAACTGTTATTCACCTGTGATTGAAGCCTGGCGTGTATCCAAAAGCTACCGCTACTATATCGATGAGCAAAAACACGAAGTATGGAACCCCACGTATATGAAGCGGATTACCCCTGGTAGCGACAGGATGTTATTTGATTTTGACTACTACTTGGATAAGATTCGTTACCAAAAGATTGTTGACGAGAACGAGTCTGCGCAGCTGTACAAGAGCATTGCTGAACATTTGGTGGACGATGACGATACCATTCGGTTTATTGCCTCGTCGTCAATAAACAACCTCTTTTATGTGGCTTTGGGACTTTTCCATCGACAGGCGGACGTTCGCACTGCTACTGTGCGTATCATTCGGAGCGTTGAGATGAACCCCACTGGTCATTACTTTTACACCGCCATGAGTCAATTTCAAAAAGTGGCATATAAACGGCTTTTACATGATGCTGTGCGTGATGCTCGCGTCCCGACCCCCGGCGGTCCTCACTTGCACTCGCCGCAGCCGCCCGTTATCTTTGAGAGCCAGGAGGCCGTGGGCAAGGTGGCCTAAGGGAATTTCCCAAGAAGGTGTGTAATGTTTTTTTTTTTTTTTTTTAATTTTTTTTTTGTTTCATCCACGCGGTAACAATCTATACTTACGACACGATTTCTGAAATTACCATTTTTTTTTTTTTTTCATTACCAGTTATTAGATTGATTCTTAATATTACGCGTTGATATCAGTTTACATAAAAAATTCTTTATTTTGTTTCCCTTTTTTTTTGTTTTTTTGTTTTAGACACGATCTGTGTACAGGCTTAGTTGCGCTTGCGGAGGTTTCTAAGAACACCGAGCACAACAAGAGCCAGAGCGTAGAGCTGCTCCTTGAACAAAAAGAGGAAAGCAGAGGTGATGGCTGACTGTGTCACCTTGGTGAAAATGCCACCGTAGAGACCGGCCACACCCTCATTGGCAAGGATGTTGCGGAATCCCTCAAAGATGCCGACGGACTTGGCGTTGGCATCCTTTTTCCGGAGCTGCATGCGAGCCTTAAGGGTAATGTAAGGGTAGGTCAGCGACGTGGCAATGATCTTACCAAAGGCACCCAGGAAAAAGGCGTCAAGAGGCTGCAGTTTGCGCTTACGCTCAATCATGTTTTTGAGCTGCTCAAAAATGGTGTACTGCAAAATGGGGTTGATGACAAGCACCAGCGCTGGCAGAATGCCCGAAAAGAAGGCCTTGGCACCGTCCTTCTCGATAATGTCTCTAATAGTGCCAAGGGTCGTGGGTGGGCTGAGAATGGCACCAGTAACGGGGTCCTTTCTGGCCGAGTCCTTGACGGTCATGCGGGTGTTGACGACCCAAATGGGGTTGGTGAGAGCAACGGTAGCAGAACCGGCCACAGCACCAGCAATCATGGATTCAGCTGTGGAAAGATTAAGCGACTGGCCAGAGGCGCGCTTGGATTTCTCGTAAAAGGTGCGGGTGGCCTCGTAAAAGTAGTAGTAGACAAAGTTAGTCACTGAGATGCCAAAGAGGGCCGAATCGAGGCCAGAGTAAAGACCGGCAATACCCTCGCGCTGGATAATCTGCTTGGCGGCCTCGAGGGGAGAGACCGAAGTTTTGGTGTCCTGGGTCGACTGCTCGGACTTGGAGCGCTTGGACTCAGTCTGGGCACGGGTCGAGAGAGTGATGAGCGGGTAGGTGACGACAGTAGAAAGGGCGCCACCACCGGCACCGGCGAGCGCGTGAGCGACGTTATCGTTGGACATGGCTAGAGTAGTGATGAGGGAATGGGAGTGCGTGACAATTAGCAGCAGAAAAGGGAAAGCAAGAAAAGAAGAGAGAGAAAAGGGAAAAAAAAAAAGGAGGATGACGAGAATCAGAGGTTAATTTATATAAACTTTGAATGTCATGAAATTGGAATCAACGAGACGGTGAGCTCTTTTTTTGAGTTTTCCCCTAGGTTTTTTTTTTTTTTTTTTTTTTTTTTTAAAAAAAAAAGTCATGCCGAGGTAACAAAAAACAAAAAAAAAACATGGAGAACATCACCAATGAAAATAATTAAAAAATACAGCGAAAACAGTATTTGATTTAAACGAGGGTGTCAACAGAACAACAGCAAATATTGGGCTTTTTCTTTATTTCTATTGGTAATTAAATTAACCGACGTTTTTCTCCGCCATCTTGGCCGTCCCTGATCCAGCCGAGCTATTCACGTTCACTTTTCCATGCCAGCCGAACGGTACATACCAAGAGCCCAGTGGTATTACCCCGAGTCTTGGTTCTTGGGTTCTATTTCACTTACCCATTGGGCAGCAGCAACGGTTACAAGGTGCTGTTCACGGGTCCGTTTATCCAAACGAGATTAAAAGCAACAATAATCCGGTTTCTCTCCTACCTCCCCGAACCTACCCGTGCAACCTGCGCTGATCTTTTCTTATTACCAAACGCTGATGAAACATGACAACTACGTAAACTACAATCCTCTGGTATCATATTATATAAGCATGTAATTGAATAATAAACAAACTGAACAAGCACTGCATTTTTGTGCTGTCAAAGTTCAGTGCATTGGAGGTGGATAATTTGTCTCTTGTTCAGCCTACTAGTTCTGAATTGCTCTCAATTCACTATATACATTTATTGTTATTAATATTAGAGATAGATGATAGTAGTAGTAGCCGTCGTCGAGATAATAATAATAATAATAATAATAATAATAATAATAATAATAATAATAATAATAATAATAATAATAATAATAATAATAAAAATAATAATAATAATAATAATAATAATAATAATAATAATAATAATAATAATAATAATAATAATAATAATAATAATAAT